>JAOUZG010001186.1:1576887-1611394 GCA_026289955.1 Argiope argentata
TGTGTGTGTGTGTGTGTGTGTGTGTGTGTGTGTGTGTGTGTGTGTGTGCATGTGCGTGAGTGCGTGTGTGTGGTATAAGCCGTTTTGAAATTTGGGTCGACTTTTAATTTGAAAGGTGTTTGATTTCCGTTAAAAAATTCTCTTTAATGAAAATAGATTTAATAATTTCATTATTAACGATAAATAAGGTTTTATTTGGTTTTCAAGCTTCATTACGATTACTAAAAAAAAGAAATTATTATACAGTATTATTTTTTATGATGTTTACATATTAAAGTTCTTTAAATCGAACAGATTAAATAAAAATAGCCTTTAGTTAAAATACGAATACTTTAATGCTGAAATTTATAAATGCAAAAATAATACAGAAAAATTCTTTAAAAGTTTATTGACGCAAATTAGTGCACTGTAACTTTAAACATGCCTATTTAAATTAGTGCATTAGTGTATTGTAACTTTAAATATGCCTATTTAAAATATGAGAAAGGTTTCAGATTAAAATAAGGGAGGAAAATAATTGAAAAGAGCAGGAAAAAGGGTAAAATGGTAGCTTTTATCAGATTTAATGGAATTAATTGAGGAAACGAGGAAATTAAGTATTCCTACACATTACTTTAAATAATTTCATTTTGAAAGTGCAACTTAATCATCTATTCTTGTGCACAATTTATTCATTTAAATACCTTTGAAAGAAATAATAAAAATCAATATTTGGAATTGAATTGCTAATGATTATTGATAGGATGTTTTGTCTGTTTATTTCAAAAGTCTAGATTCAGAAATTGATTTTAACTGACCAAAGTAACATCTTCAGCAACAAAAAATCACAAAACAACATTTTTTAAGAGAACTTTATTGAATCATATATATAATAAAAAATGGAAATAAGCAGTACAGAATTCTCTCAGTTATCCATAAGTCTAAAAGTAGTTTTTCATCTTGATGATTTTTCGCTAAGAAAGAGAAGAGTATTTAACGATCCAATTCTTCTTGCATATTATTAATAACTGTTTCTTTTCTTGGCTTCAAATGGATTGGATATCCTCTCTAAGTTCACACTCCAATCTTAAAAAAAATCTAACTAACTTTTCAGATAATCTTGTTGGTCGATTGTATGTACATTCCTAATTTATTTCTGATCTCTATTTGAGCGATACATTTTTAAGCAAATTTAAGAAAAGCAATAAGAACAATAATAGGATAAATGATTTCATAAAATCATTCTGATAAATTTATAAAATATTTCTTTAATCTATCAAGAAACTAGAATCTCCGGCTTTCTGGCACAGAGGTAGCGCGTCTTCCTCGTGTTTTGGGAGTCCCGTTTCGGGCATGCTTGTTCTTTTGTGTGCTATCTGTGAGGCGTATGACTATTCCCCTGTAAAAAGGGGCTGTGCAGGCAAATATGGTGAGAGTGTAGCAAAGTCGTACTCTTGATCCTAGTTGGTGCTACTACAAAACAAGAGACGCTCCTTTCGGCTTAAATCTGCTGCTGTAAGCTTGTCTTAGGGCAAGTGCCATAAGTAACAGCAACTAGAGTCGCAATGAAATGACCTATTTCAGTGTTAATTTATTTTTTAATGATTGATCAAGTGTTAATTTATTTGTTAGTTTGTGAACTCGTTTTGAATTATTGGATAGATATTTGGGGCTGATTTCAAAATGGATTATAAAAAAGCTATATAATTATTTGAAACCAATTTAATTCCGTTTCATCAGTATTTTTAAAGAAGGCGCATTTTAATACATGCTTAATATTTATTTTGGTGTGGGAAAATAAAGTAGGACGGTTTCTCATAAGTTCAATCAGAGGAAAAAGAGTGCAAATTTGCTATTTTGATTAAAAAGTTGTTTCAAAAGAAATTAGCTAGAACAAAATTCGCTAAAAGTATCATGGCTACATTACAGAAAAGCTCATTTTCCTGTGTGAATAACACAATGGACTAATTTATCCTGAAAATTCTTCAAAAAAAAAAGGAAGCTTGGAAGAGGGTGATATCTTTTTAAATCATGTTGCATTTGGTCAAGTAATATATGCCCTCTTCCATACTGACGATTATTATGTACTATTTTAGCAAGGCTAAATTATTGTACACTTTAAGAATACACAAAGGTCATTTTGCTTTCTCGAAATCTCGTTAGTTTGAATCATAATTGAATCATAATAATCCAATTTGACAAGTGCCATAAGTAACAACAACATAAGCACATTATCACTGCTTCGCAATTAAAAGTAAATTTATAAAATTAAATGAAAATATATGAATTCAGCCTAAGTTAATCTATATCTCATATTTGAAGTTTGTTCATAAATCATTCCACACTTTCGACCTTCCCATAAGCATATGGATCTAAACCATAAGGCTAAATGGCAGGACCGCCTAAACAACAACACTGGTGGGAACTCTGTGTCGTATGGGCATCACCGGCCATGGTACTACCCTTCCAGTAGGAAGTACGACCCGCCATCGATGGAAGGAGAATAATCTCTACTTATTAGTGTACCCTCCAACCCCTATGCTGGATCTTATCCTCATTTAAAGGGATTAAGTTTGTTCGTAAAATAAAATGAAAATATATGAATTCAGCCTAAGTTAATCTATATTTCATATCTAATACGTAATATTTTTCCTCCATGCAAGATGCACAAAGGATATCAAAAGGGCATTAACTAGCCATTTGATGTGCATCAAGAGACCATAAACTGACTACTTCCTTTACTCTAGCCCTTTACCAATACAATATTTATATTCTACATACTGTTTAGTCGAATGTAAAAAAATTATATATCCAGCATATATTATTGATCTTAGCATCTCTAAAGCATATTTACCTTAACAGATATGATAACATTTCAACATAATACTGAAACTCACTCATGTGCTCTCCGTCTTCACAATGCCTTCCGAGAGCTTCCGAATTATGATATTTCCAAAGCTCCATGAATGGAGGATCCCAGTCTTTGGAGAAGGGAAACATCAATTATTTTCACGTGTGATTTCACAAATCTCGGCATGAAAAGAAATAGGCCAAGAAAACCAGCCTCTTTCCCGCCCTATGAATATTCCACAATGGTCGGTAAACCCTTCCTTTTATGTCTGCCTGGGATGTTGTTTACCTGTTGTTTCACGATCCCATTTGTCCAGCAAGCCATAAAATAGGTTAAGGTATCCGTATCCAGTGGCGCGTTTATTTGAAATTGTGAGTTATTCTCTGGAGAGCTCGTGTTAGAGCTAACTGCGGAGATTTCTGGGTTCCTCTTAAATATCGTAGGTGATGGGTTTGGTTATCCGAGAAAGAACCACCAGGAGATAATGCCGAAAGTCGAATTTTTTAACTGCACCTAAAAAAAATAAGAAAATATTGCATTAAATATGTTGTTTTCTTGCTTTCATTGTGGATAATAAATAATAGTTTAAATGAGATTTTTTTATTTTTATTTTATATTAAAATATTTTTCATTTTAATGAGGTTAATGAAATCTATAAAATTTTAGTTAAAAAACTCTTTATTCTACAACAAATATGTTTTGTTGAAATCTAAATGACCAACTGGTTAGACCGATTTCACTTTAATCGATCAGTTTATTAATCTCATTGATGAATAGTTTGTCCTCTTGGAACGTTAGTTTTCCTGGCTATTAAACTATTAAAAAGGGATGCATTTATTTAATCCCTTCGTATATAACGACTTGTCTAACAAGCGCATCAAATTACTGATTTTTTAGTTTCGAATCCTCCACTAAGCCACAGAATTTATTTAAATACGCAAAAATCAATTCAAAACAATTAGTATCTAAATGCTCCATATATTATTTAAAAAAATCAAATTAACAATAAATGACCAAAATAAGATGTGTCATCTAATTAGAAAGTTAAATAAATTCGTATGTCAAGGAGTTAATTATTAAAATTGTTTTTTTATAAAAATGATAATTATGAATTTAATGAAATGGATCTATTAGAAATTAAACTCTTCGTTAGTTAAAAAGTGGACAAATTATGAAATAAAAGGAGAAATGAAAAAAAAATCTTTAACATCTAATGAAAAAGGTTAAATTTAAGAAACATATAAGGTTTGCAATTTTTTCAAAAAAAATCATAATTCTAATATTAGTGAAAGCACGACATTGAATAACTGATTGGAAAACGAAATTGATTTGAAATTTATTTTAACAATGAGAATATTGTAACATATAGTGTATCAAATTAAATTCTATATAATTATTAAAAGAAAAAAATGGAAATGAAATTGGTTTATAAAAAATATACATATTTTTATTTTAAGATAATGTAAAAATAATTTTTGTGAGCTAATACTTTCGCAAGCTACAAACAAACAATAATCCTTTTATAATCGTTAATTACAAACAAACAATAACCTTTTTATAATCGTTTAGCATTACTGTATCATTTTTATCTGAAATGAGATATTTCTGTAAATATTTCATTTTAATCAAAACAAGCAACAACTTAATGCTTGGATTTTAATTATTTTATAATTTTTTAAATGACAGATAGGCATGTTTTATACGCCTTTATTGAGTTTTACTCCTTTCGGGTTCTATAAAGGTCTTATCCATCTTCATTCGCATACAGTTGGAGACTTTGAGTAAGGAGACGAATAATAAGTATAACATTACTGAAGGAACTAAATAAAATCTTTGGCATGAATCTGGCATTTTTGTTGAATCAATCACGAGATGTGCATTTTGGACGATTTTTTGTCCGCCTACTGACACCATAATTTGACACAACACTAGAGTCGTTATCATAACATACCGAATTTCCTTAATTTAAATTATAGCGCTTATGAATGATTACATGTGATAAAACAGGGTTATAGACGATCAATTTTTTTGAAGGATTTGGTTCAAAACGATATTTATATATTTATTTTAGATGCTAAACTTTGTCACCATATTTCATCTAACAAGCTCTCACTGTTTTTGTAATTATCGAGTCCACTTACATTCAAACAGCCAGCCTTACTGAGATTGGAATTTATTGAAAATTTGATGTAGATCTTTTAACTTAATCATAATTTAATATGTGAAATTACAATTGACTATCCCAAAGAGGTTTTGAGATATCATGCCCAAAAGCAGATTGACTAAATGCTGCACGTAATATATATAAAAAAATGTTTTTTGGATTTAAAGAGCTCTGAAATATGGAGATTCGTCAACGTGTAAATGTTCTACAATCCTTCTGTTGTGATTTATGGCATTTCACAAGCCCGATGACAGTTAATTGTCAGCGGACTTGTAAAGTACCACAATGTCAACGATTTAGCCGAGTGAGCTTTTCAATAGCACCAACTAGGGCAGAGGGCTCGACTTAGCTACTTTCATATGTCACATTTGCTTACACAGCCCCTTTTTACAGGGTAGTACATCCACACACCTCACAAATAGAACACAAAAAAAGAACAACCATGCCTGAACCGAGACTCAAACTTTTGAAGCACAAACCAAGAGGAAAACGCGTTACCCTTATGCTAGAAAGCCGGTTTAGTCCTTCAATAAATATGTGATAACTAAATTAATAATTAGAAAAAAGTTCAAGGAAAAACAAAAGGAAAAAGATTATAAGAATACTTTTTATACGGACTATTATTGATGTTAAATCATGCTTGTGTGTGTGTGTTTTAAGAAGAGGGAATATAAATATAAAAATAACATTATGTAGCATGCCTTAGGAAATCACAGGCTTGTTCTTCACTACAGCAGTAATTTTTTTTATTTAAACGGCCTGTATAACTGCGAATTTAAAGTAAAAGAAGTAGAAATAGACCATTTTCTCATATAGCAATCAAGGTATCAGGAAATGTTGCACGTTAATGTCAGTTTAGCATTTTTTCTGACTTGGGGCTGCTCTGAAGTTTTCGAAACAAGAATAAACAAATTAAATCCGTTCCTTTAGGAATATATCGAAATGCAAATAATTTATGAGTAATTAGTTTTGAGACTATAAAAAAATTCTACCTTTATGATTTTCTGAAGTTTCTGAGATATTTTCTAAACATGCGAATTGAGGACTATCACGATCAAGCACCTTCATAAACAATTTCAATAATACTAGCTTTTTGTATTAGAAGGTAAGTTGATTCTGTCTCCTCCAATTAAAATTGCAAAGATAATAATATTTTTTCTAATTACCATGTTTCTTTTCAGGCTATTATTATTTATCTAGTGTTAGTGTCTACCTTGCTATCATACAATCTCTAGAAGAATGGATTCTTTGGTGATGAAGGAAAAATTTACATTTCCAAAAACTATCCATTTATTTTGATAAGACATAATCGCTTTCGAGATCTTATCTTTTTTTTTCTTTCATCACATGATTTCCAGTTCAAGAACAAATGCAAATATTCTTTCTCGCTTGCTTTTCATGTGATCTATTTTTTCGTGAGCAACTTTGCAATTTTAAATAATTTATGGCTGAGTTACATGAATCTCAAAATGTAGTACGATTTCAGGAAAACTGTTTTATTTTCGAAAACAGCATATCAGATAAATAAAAAATAGTTTAAACCTCCCATATACCAAACAAAAACAACAAAAATGACGTATTGTATTGTGTAATAATTCAAAAATAAGAGATGCTTCACAGAATAATACTCTTGTGATTGATGACCTAACCTGACTAAATTTTTTTAAAACTAAGATAATTTCTATAGACAGTTGCATGTGCTATACTTTTGAAAAATAGTGGAATCCAAAAAATGTATTTTAACATTGAATTTAGGTAATATGAACTCATTATTTTGCAGTTTTATTTTAATAATTGAACTATGAATTTGAACAATTCAGATGACAGTTATATCTCTCTTATAATTTAACATAAAATAGCAAGGGGTGGTGTATACTCTGTTAAAAAAATAATAAGCATTAGGCTTATTTTCATTTTCGAAAATCAAACATCAATATGTACTTGAATTATATCAATATTAGATTGAAAGTGTTTATGTTCTTGTTTAAAAACACTGTAACAGAAATTTTTTTATTACAGACATTTTTCCTGAATTATCATTTTTCTAAGCAAAATGATTTTTAAAATTGGCTCTTATTAAATTATTGAAGTTGTATTATCAACTTCATAATGAAATGTGTTGGGTTTTTTTTATATAAATTCTAATTAGTTATTTATCTCATTTATTGAAATTCTGAATATATTTCTAATTAAATTTTTAATCTAAATTCCTATCAGTGAGATGTTATCAGTATACTTGCTATACAAATCAAATTTCAGTAAAAGCGGAAGATTAATAATAAAAAAAATATTTAAAAACCAGAAGAGAAAAATTGAAATTGCACAATTACCTATCAATACTTTTATTTCTCAACATTTTTCTTTTTAAATTTCGTGTTATTTCATTCTTTTCCAAAACATTTTATGCCCATTTCTTACTATTTGTTTCATTCGCCTATTCAAATACTTTATGATAAGTATTCATTTTTATAAGGCATTTTTTTAAAGCTCCTTTTTTTTCTCTTCATACCCGGAACAGAATAGCCGAAACTTTCGAGGGTTTCTTAATAATATCAAAACTCATCAGCCCCAAACATATTGCCTCCACCAAGGACTCCTCCTCGACCATCCATCCCGAGAACCTCCTCCGCACCTCCCAGCAAGGACGTTCCCTTTCTGCTAAACCCGGATTCCCATTGACTGAGATGTGGAAAGCTCTACGTCAAGTGGGTTGTTAGCGTGGTTGCGAGAGAGAGAGCTGCGCTGTTGCTGTTGCGAATCCATATATGCCCAAGTAAATCTACGGACTGAGAGGGGGGGGGGATCAACACGATTTGTATTCTTAAGTCCTCTGCCATTGAGGGCGCGGAAAGCCGTCGGAGCACGTTTCCTTTCATGGGATCCAAGTAGAGGAGAGGGGGCACATGCCCCCGGGAGCGTATAATTATGTTCGTTAAAGCTGGACTACACCACTTAAAAACGTGAATAAGGGGTGAATTTGTTTGACCTCCTAGATCTTTCGAAACCTATCATCGCGCCATTCAAGATCTCAGGCCTCCCCCCTTAAGGGGAGGGGGGGCTTTGCGCGCTGGTGAATCTTTTGAAGTTGATGTGCCACGGGCGGGGGCCCCCAACCTCTTTCACCGGCAGGGCCCCCTGCTGTAACTCGGTGAAATCGTACGACTGGAAATAATGTCCCGGGCCTTATTTATACTTTTTCCCTCTATCTATGTATACTTTTTTTTCCAGATCCCGTTCCCTTTTGTGAGTGACCGCAGAATGGGTGGACATCCAACGAATATCATTTCGTTAAAGTTAGAGCACTCCCTCCGAACGCAAAAAAGGGGGGCACTGACGATTTCACACCGTCATAGCTATGCTGAAAAGCGAGATTTTTTTGAATTTGAATCTTTGCCGAACCAAGTGAGGCATGTATATTCGTATATAAAGGTTACCATTGGGAGAAAGGTGGTGCATGTTCATGAAAATGAATTGCTTGATTGAGAGGGTGGTACAAAATATGTTAGTTCCGTGTCGCTTGTTCTTAACAAAATAAATCCCGAGTGCTATCTGTAGGCAGCGTTCGGAGTGGGCATCTGTGACGTGGCCTCAAAGAGAAGTTAAGATTCGACTATTCATTCTTTGCATGTTAAAATTCACCTGGATTGTGAATTTGTGAATGAAAACGGAAGCGAAAGCTGCGGGAAATTATTTTGACATCCTTCAATGACAATACTCATCCTTGTCTATTTGTTAAAAAAAATTCCAAGTACGGGTTGTTGAAAAAAAAAATTTTTTTTGGTAAATTCAGTATATTTAATTTTTTTAACTCTTAAAAAATGCATATCAAATCTTTCAAAATCCTATTTTAATTTTCTATTGCGTATTCATTTGCATATTTGAATAATATTTAATAATTTGTTAAGAAAATATTATTTATAAATTTTTAATGTGACTGAGATAATGACGGAATCGTGTAGCTAAACTCAGTCAAATATTTTTAGAATCCTTCTAATTTTATTCGCTTTATGAAATTAATGAATAATATGAATGTTAATTTGATAAAATTTCAAAAAGCATAAAAGTAGACTAAATGTAATAAATTCTAGATTGAACTGTCTCGATATTGGCTGGCGTAATAATAAAGAATAATAACTAATGAAACAATTACTTGGTCAGGGTATTGCAAATAGGAATTTTTCTGATAAGGTCAAAACTTGCAATTTTTTATTTTCCCATGCTTATTTTAATGAAAATTTAAACTGTCCAACTTACTTCTATAAGAATTAACTTACGTTTTACTTCATTTCAGTTTATTTTAAATGTACTTGTATTCTCAATGTACAATTTACAGGATTTTATGTTTTGCACAATTAAGTAAAAAATTTAAGATTTCTTTTATGTATATTTACTGTCTCAACTCTCTTTGTAGTAAGTCTTTAAATGTACAATAACGAATAAAATACCAACTTGAGGATACAACAACAATGGGGATAGATAAAAAATGAGCAAAAACATTTGTTATTGTACAATACAATTCATAACGAATAAAATATGAGCTTATGAGGGCAGAAAGCATGAGTTAGAGTATAATATAGTATAAAATATATATATATAAAATTCATGGGGTTGGGGGGAGGGGTATGTGAGAACATGAAGTTGCTTTGGTTAGGAGGTTTTGATGTACCTGAAATTTATTTGCAAAAAAATAAAGATTATGGATAGCCTGAAATTATCGGTTGAATCATTACATTATTTCACGTAAGTGTTTGACATATTTATTTAACCAAAAACAATTAATTTTCTTTAAGAGACATTTATAAAGATTAACCCCGTCAGTAAAAATAAATTAAAATAATGTCTTTTTGAATAGAGATAGTAAAACAATCCTTAAATTTTAAGAGATTCCTCCATTATATATATAATTTAATTAGTTTGCATCATTTTTTGTGGATGTGCGTCACACAAACTGCGATGGAAAAAATGCTAGGACAAATACACGCTAAATTTTTGAAATATGTGTAATCTAAAACTTATCGTTAATTAAAGGCTTAGTGAATTCAGAATAAGATGTTTTTAACAGTTTATCCAGCTCAATTCATCAAAGCAACATTTCAAAGTAAACAAAGAAACGATAGAATGAACTTTTAAAGAAAATCAATAAGTGAAATTTTGAATGAATTTATATCCTAATGAATAATTTTGACATCTGAATAAAATTTTGAATGAATTGACATCTAAATGAATAATTTTGATTTGTGAATAAAATTTTGAATTAATTGATATCTGAATGATAATTTTGAATAAATTGATATTTGATTGGATAATTTTGATATCTGAATTAAATTTTGAATGAATAATTTTGAATACTGTATGTTTAATTTTGGCAGAATGAATAATTATAGACATCTTTTTGCTCGTTTACGTAGCATGCCAAACGTATTATATTCACTAAAAAGTTTCGTAATTATGAGTATTGATAGACTTTTGTTACTGCAAATACAAAATTGTAATGCAACTATATGGACAAAGAGAATTGGTCTTTGTATCAAAATTGTACTCCATCATTCAAAGGAAAAAAAAGGTTGTTTTCATAAATATATTGAAAATTTTTTCATTATAATATGAAAATGAACAAAAAGTTATCATATTTATTACTTAACATGCGAATCGTTATATCCCTTGAAAAGAAATATGTATACTTTTAAAAGTAGTTTTTGTGCCTGACTCTTTATATAGGACAAATAATTAGAAATAGATCTATATTCATCAAAACCTTATTTAAATAATTAAATTCTTTAGAATGCTTTAGAAAGTGAGAATGAGATGAATTTTAAATTTGCTTTTAAATAAATTAAATTTTGAGTTTTATAGAAATAATATCATAAAATATTGTAGAAAAAACATGATTCTTACATTATTCTAAACTTTAAAGCGTTGTATTTTTGATAATACGTTTCATTGCTATGCATTTTTTTTCTTGAATTTGTATATTTTTTATGCATTATTATTTTCAATAAAATATTTTATTGTTTCAACGAAATTTAAACTGCTTTGAGTTCTTCATAAAAATATTTGTTAGTTTTATTAATTGCTGAAATTTAATTAAGAAATTATTTATACGATTAATCCAAAAAGTGAAACATTTAAACAAAATACCAGCGCAAATTGAAATAGAATATCCAGATCCTAAATTTTCAATGTAGCAGTAATGACATAAATAACTAGAATGGCAATTTTCTTATTTTTTCTACTAAAAAATGCCCTATTTAAAAAAGCTTTTAGAGCAACTATACAAATATGATTTTAAAAAGTGATTTTCATTAAATTTATTTGCCTATTCTTTACTGTAAATTTATAAAGAAATCAAAGTGAAAATTCGAGCATGCTTTTTTTGTATTTGATTTAATGAATAGATTCCTGACGCAGCAATGGCTTATGGAAAAAAAAGTTAAAGTATAAAGGAAATTATCACGAGAATATAGAAAACAAAATACAGTTGAATGAATAAAAAATAATCAAATCATGTGTAGTTTTCCGTTACAAAATGTTTAATTATTTCTTTTTTAAATTAAATACAAATTTAAATAAACAGGCAGTTTTAGACGAATACATTTTTTTCTCTTCTGAGAAATCTCCTAAAAGTATTCACATTACTACTTTAATTTATTTTCGTGAAATTATTATATGAAAATATTTGTTTATAATATTGCTGAAGATATAAAAAGCTCATTTTATAAAGTTGAATTTTTAAACAATCTTCGCTATTTATAAATTTGTAAAAAAACAGGTAATTTCTTCGCACTTCAAAGAAAAAGATGTTTCTTTATTTTTTTAAAGAGCTTTATTTGCATGTTTTTATGCATTTTCCTTTGGTATAAAACTTACTTTTATTTATCTTATAAAATCAGTATTCTTTTAGTAAATTGATATCAGTCTTGAATTATTGAAAAGTGATAGAACATAATTAATAATATTTTTTCAATTATTTTTAATATAACAATACTTTTGTAAATTTAATTACTTATTTTTTTTTCTTAAAAAAGTATTCTGCGATATTTTAAAGCAAAAAAGAGAATTTATTAATTTCACTGTTATTTATTTTTATCATAAAATTTCAAGTAAGCCAAAATAATAGATTTGCTGAAATTATTAATCTAAAGCTTAATTTAAAATTCAGGAAATTTTTGTTCGTGTTTACTATTAGTTTTAAAATACTTTAAAGTAATTAAAAACGCTATTTAATTACTTTAAAGTATTTTAACGTTTTTTTTGAATGAAATTGATAATTTTCGTAAATTCAATTATTGCTCTTCCTGGTATTTCTATAAGATATATTTGATATTTTTTTTGAGTACTAAAATGCTCCAACAATAAAATGAAAATTACAGAATTGTATATTATATTAGATAGAGTATTAATATGAATTTTTTCGGAATGAAAATTCAAATTTTCCGTTAACTGCTCTCCTTAGTATTATTTTAAAAAAATTGACATTGAAATATTCAAATAATGACACATAAGTGAATAAAATATTACAATATTATAAATTATGCTGATGAAATATTTACTTTAATAGATATCACATACTAATTTGTAGTCTTGGGATTGTTATGGTAGATAGAGAAAAATTGTAGCAAGTATACTATTAAAAATTTAGGTATATTTCAGAATGAATATGATTGATAAAAAAGAAACATTTGATTTTTTAAAATTCAGATGTAATATTAGAAAATCGATGAGAAAACGATATTTGTATCTGATATTCTTTCTTTATAAATGAAAATCAAAAGCTTCTTATTAGAATTAATTAGAGGATATTCATTTTGAAATATCCCCAAATTAGTATCTGAGTTCACACTTATTATCTAATAATGTACAAAATTTAGAAAGTAGGGAAATACAGGGAAGTTATCCCATAAATTAATAAATAAAGAATATTTAAAACAGGAATAACAATATTTAAAAAATGTAACTCAATTCATACTTAGATCAGCTAAGAATTTTTTTATATTTTAGTTACTTTTTATTAAATAATTATAATTAATATAAATAATTCAACCAAAAAATTATCGATTCTCGCAAGAATTGAACTTGCATTATTTGTTTTCCTGTGAAAAAATACTGAAATCCTTGCATTTTACTGATTGGACAACTGCCTGTTGATTTCCGCTTTCATTACAAGCTGCTAAAACTCCATTTAAAGTATGAAAATGAAATAATGAACTAATATTTGAAAAAACTGCATTAACATCAAATGTCATCCACTACAAGCTTTAAAAATATATATTTGAACTTGAGTAGATAAAAACGACTGAAAATTTGAACAAAATATATATATAGGGAGAGTTTGAACTAATAGTTAATAATTGAATAACATATCAACATTAAAATAAAAGGTAATACGTTAAAAAGAGGTGAATTCACAACATCTCGTGTTATATGACTCCATGTATTATACAACATTTTATTAATTCCACGCGTATTACTCAAAACCATGCAGACTAGGGCGTTTTCCGATGTTTCTATTTTCGATTAAGCAGACTTTACATTTCAGTTAAGGAAGTTCGCTAATCGGTTGATTAAAGAAATATTATTAAACTTGTTAATTGCCGAATAAAGAATGTTGTAAAATATCTAGAATCTATGAATCATATAAAATTGGAATAACACTAACATCCTCACATATAAATTGTTGGATTCTAATATATTTCTTTAGTTTTACTTGATAATTTTTCAATTATAAACATTGATTTTTTGCTTGAATATTATTGTGTAAAAAATTGGAGGATTACGTAATCGTAAATCATGATAAATTAATAAAAACAAGCAAAATTTCATCAAAATTTTAAATCCAAGTAATTCATGAAAAATCTTTATTAATTTAAATTTATATTGAAATGATAATGTAATAAAATAAAATAAAATTTTATTTAATTACTAATGAATTTAATTAATTTTAGTAAAATAGAACATTTTTGAGGATATATATCCTCAGCAATGACGATATGCGTAATTGAAGCATAAGGAAATTTAATATGCTTTTAAATACTAAATTAATTATATTTAAATATAATTGTTAGTTTTCTAAATACACTCGCAAAGTTCTTTCTTAAAAAAATTCCAGAAATCGCATGGATGTCGTTGTGGTAGAGGTTTTTTTAAAATTTGTTATAAATTTTTCGTGCTAAATGTTTAATAGAATGTGACATTCTTATATAGATGATAAGCTTAATTCTTCTCTTAATAGAGCATTCTTTATTTCAAGTATATTTCTTTCTTTTTTTGTGAAAATAATATTAAATGTCTTTAATTATATCACAATTGTTTAGTCTAAAACAAATCTAATCGGAAAAGAAATTTTATATTTGGATTATGAGAAAAAGAAGAATATAAAGTTTCAATTTCGGAAGCCCAAAGTAATTTAAAATGCTCGGTTGAGACAATATCTCATCAATTAAAATTACTTACTAAATACTATAACATCCTCTCTGATATCAAAACTAAATCTCATTGAAAAAAATACATGAAAATAAATCATTGAGATATAATTTTACAAGGAAGGGATGCTCTTATAAATTGTTGTCTTCTTTTCATTTTGGATTTTTATTTATGTCTTTGAATTATGATTTGTCTAACAAAAGAAAATACAGAATTTCTACCAAATTAATTTATCTTCAATGTTGCAATGAAATTTCTAATATTATTATCAAAATTTACAATAGATAGAACAAATTTTAGTGTTTTTAACATAATCGTATATTATCAGTTAATACATGTGCGCTAATCAAATTTTTTTTGAAGTACAAGTTTAAAGGGATACAAAATGAACATTCAGTTTAGTCCAAAGGTTTTCCTCATTTTCACTTGCTGATATATTAATAAAATAGAAATGAATCAAATACAATAACTATTCTTTTGGCAAAAAAAATTTTTTTTTAGAATTTTAATTTTTTTAACAAAAAGTTATTTTTAAAATACACCAGCCAATGATAAATAAATTTATATATTCTGGGGCATTTTCTATAAATTGTGTCTTACAACAAGCAAAAAATCGTTTTGAACTTTCTATAATCCAGATTAGTGAACCTAAAGCCACCAGTTTTCATATGGGTTGTTTTTTGTGTAGTAAGCACTCATTAAATTTTTTATCAAAATTTTAACCAAAAATTAATTAAAAAGATAATTTTATCCTAATTAATTTCGAAACAAAAATTATTTTTAAGCAAATTTAAAATAAAATAATCATCTTTTCAGTGATACCGGTTTTTTTGTAGTGTAATTTTTCTTAATTTTAATACACTCTTAAAAATATTCGAAGTCCGTTTCACTACAATACTTTTCAATGGTTTAGTTGAAAAAAATATTTAATTCATTTTCCTGATAGGTTCGATATAATTAAGATTAAACTTTTAAAACGATGTAAAAATAGATGAGACTATCTTCAAATATTATTGGGCTACGATTTTCCGGTGAAGTTTATAGACATTAATAAAAATCTTATTTTAAAGCAGTTATGGCGCAATTAGGACAATTGTATTTAATAAATGTTTTTTGCTGTTTTTTTAACATTTTTTTTTGTTTTTTAAATTATTATGTTTATTGATTGTTAATGTCAATTGATTATGCTGACAGATTGAATGAATTTCATTCCATTTATTAAAAACAAAACAAAAAGAAGCATTTGATTCATAAGTCGATAAAAAAGCTCAAGAATTCATAATCGAATAAAAAGCTCAAGCTGTCTGTTATTTTAGAATTAATGACAATAAGTCAACATTTTCTATGCAAATAAAAAGAATTTTCACTAAATTTCGTTTCAGAAAAATGCAACAGAGAGAATATTTTCGGACAAGAAACAGTCAAATTATATAATTTTTTTAACAGGGCATGATACTAGTTTTCCAACTGAACATTTATTTAGCCAAATAATCGAAAACAATTTTTAATTTTGAGAACCTTTAGTTTTGCATAATTTCCCGAAACTGGATTTTTCCTTACTATTACTATTATTATTATGATGATGATTTGGAAGATTTTTAATGGAGATAATCTTGTCGAAGAAAAGAATTTTTTTTATTTGGAGTACCAAAAAGTCACGCTTCTATACTTTTTATTTCTTACAAAAAAGGTCACTACGTGATGGTGGAAATATAAATCTCAGCTTCAGCATCATCAATTAATTTATTCTGTAATCAATCTTAGTTAATTTTATAAGGATAAAAATCTGGAAAACATTTTTCATTTTATAAAAATAGGTAGATTTATCGTTATTCTTTAAAATAAAAATATATTGATATAATTTTATTGCCAATAATTCAAACTTCATAATATTTTCAATGAAAAAAATAAATTAGATGTCAAAATACTTTTGAAAAGCACTCTTAAAATTCCTGATTCAGATTAATTGTTTTGATAAATCTAATAAAAGGCTATTAGAATCGAAAAAATAAATGATTTTGCAATATTTCCAGCTTCTTTCGGTAATATGATCTATACAACAACGAATTTTATTAACAATATACTATAAATCATTTCATCATATTTTTATAAATATAACTGAATTGCATAATTATACAAAAGGGTTTGTTTTAGATTTTAAACAGCTTTTGTTGTTTTGAATCAATATTCATATTTTTTTTCAGTAATTTCAATTTTTTCATAATTTATAAAAACAATCCATTTTAAACAAATGTTTTAAACCTCAATTCGAGTTCAAAAAATAATTTAATATAGGATTTAAACAAACCTCTTTCATAATATTATTTACTTTGTATTATTTTGTAATAACATTATTTACTTCGTAACATTATTTACTTTGCAATTATTTACTTTGTAATAAAAATAGTTTAAAACTCCTAGAATTTTCAATAGCAATTTTGGATTCTTTCGTAATGAGTAGAAAATGTTAAATATTGAAAAATTAATATAAAAAGTTAATATTTGAAGTTAAAAATGTGAATAAACTTAATATACAGTTTGATATAAAAAGATAAGCAATGAGTTTAAAAGAAATTTTGTCTCGGTTTTTAGTAAGAGTTTCTTTCTTGTGCTGTAAAAATATATGAAGAGCCTTATTTTTTCCTATTTAGCATTAATAATATATCATAACCAATATTAATTACTCTGCTTTAGAAAATCTTTATATATTAGAAAAATTTTTCAAATAAATTATGAAAATGTTGCCTAAGTATAATATCAAGGAGTAGGATGTGAAAAGTTAAAAATTAAAATAGGAATCGATGACTGATAAGAAATCACTGCAAAGATAAAACATTACGATAGAGATAAATAATTTTAAAAAACAACATAAGATTGGATTATAATAAACAAACCTAATAAAAACAAGTTTTTAATTTGATAGTAGTAACCAAAAATGCAAATAATTCTATTCAAATATTCCTTATGCAGTATATTTTAGTTTTATCTAAATAAAATTGCCAAATATACAAGTAGTGCCTTAAAAATAAAAAAATATATATAGTGTCCTGGTCTACATTATTATTATTATCATTGTTTGAAAAACAGCCATTTCATAAGTCAGAATTCATTTTGAAGAAACAGATAATTATTTTTCTTACTAGCCCAGTTTACCAAAAGTTTGCTATCTATAAAAAATGTACGAATTTGCCTATAAAAAATATAGATAAAATCCATTAGTACTCAAATTATGCCTTAAAAATTGAAAATATTTGTTTTTACATTTATTCATTTTGCTTTTGAAAAGCATGTACTCTATAACTTAATTCATTTTGAAAATCCAAATAAACGGTTTTCTTACTGATCCGCGTTACCAAGCTTGCTATTTATATAAAAAAAATGTTGATTTTCCTGATAGTTCACGCATTTAGACCAGCTTCATATTAAAATTCATCTTATTCTTTCTCTCTCTATATTCATATAAACTGTAACCATGTTTCTTTATTTGCCAAACTCGCATCACGATCTTCTCCCTAGTTCATACAACCGCACGTGCGCGAATTCCGCACGCGACGCCTCTCCCCCCTCCCGAAATCAGTTTAACTTCGAACGGAATCCGTAAGTTAAATGAAACCTCGCTCTATTTGAAGGGGTGCAGCTTGAAACTGTCGCCATAAGCAAATCACTGCATCGCGGGCATTATCCCAGAGCAAACAGGGGGTCCTCTTTTCATTTGGCCTCTCTTTGCGCGCCGTGTTTACGTCTTGGATTAAAAGAGAATGGTTCTTTGTGATTCAAATAAGAAGCCAAACAAGAGGAAAAGTTCGACTAAATGATGTATTGGGAAGATACAATGAGGCGAAATTGCGTGTTGGTGTAGAGGTTTATGGAATTTTAAAAGCTTTGTCCTTCGTGGAAGTGAATTTTTATGTTTAACCTTCTCCCCCCTTTTTTAAAGAAATGCGGCGGTGGAAATATTTACATAGAGGAACTATATTGCATTAAAAATGATTTTATTGAAAATGTCGAAACTCGCTAAACATTCACAGTAGATCTTTAAGGAAGGATTTTTTATGCTTACCAAAATTATTTAAAGGTCTTCTTTTGTGAATTAATTATTTAAAATAGATTATTTCATCATGGTACATTTTAAAAATTAAATATGCATATTTAAAACTATTTAATTCAAAGTAATAATAATGATTTAATTTAAGTACACATTTAAATATTTGGGTATAAATATGTTTTAAATATGCCAGTATTATATATTAAAGTATGCATGCAATTTTATAATATAAAACTATTTCATATAATATTAATTATTGCGAAATTCATAACATTCAAATATTCTTGTTTGGAAAGAAAGCTCTTAAAATTCTGCACAACTCTTTGAAAGATCGTGGACTTTTTCGCTTGTATTTAGTGAGTAAAAAGTCATTTTACTCACAATAATTGATTTCAAATCAAACTTTTATTTGTTTAATTTCTTTTTAAAAAATAGGAATCGAGAGATATTTTATTGGAAAATTAGGAAAAAAGACCTTTGAAGATATCATATCCTTTAAGTTTTATGGAATGGTGCTACTTCCATATCTACTAAAAAAATAGAACAACATTTGATCCATCAAAAAAGCAGGCAAAAAATACATTTTTCTTTGTTTAAAATAAAAGAATATATGAAAAATTTAGAAAGTTTCTGGGGAAAAAGCTCTTTTCTCCAACTAAACATTTTATTTGGAGATAAATTCATTTTTATCAGGAAATAGAGCTCTAAATTAAGACCAAATGAATGAAAAATGTATGAAATTTTTTAAAAAAATTCTTTTAGAGTAAAGCGCATTGCCTGAGGAAAATATGTATCTAAACATCTATCGAGAATAAAAAAATATTGAACATTAAAAGGGCGGAAATAACATTTATATACAATTGGATACAGTTAAATGCAAATAAAATATATATCTAAAAAATACATTAAAAATATTCATTATTATCTGCATAACTGTTCGCAACTAAAGGAAATAATAAATAAAAAAATTAATATTTGGTAGCAAATACTAATTATCAATACTTAGATTCTAAAACAATATTTTGAGCATAAATAAATATTTTAAATAGAAACAAGAAAAAGATTTAATTTCTTATTTAAAATAAATTTTAAAATACTAGATTAAAAACCCTCTACTTTCTTCTTAGCTAAGAATTGAAATAAAATTTAAAAACGGAAGAATAGATGAAAGATCTTAGAATTGTAGGATTTCTCATTGTTATTATGAATGTCTGATTTACTATTTTCTTCATGTCGATAATTCTTTATATTATTGCAAATATACCAAAATTAGATATTTTTTCTAGATTCATGCACTTAAATTTTACGTAATTTGGTAAAGCAAAATGTATAGTAGCTATATATTTAAAAAATCTAATATATTTGTAAATAAATTTAGATTAATAACAAATACCCAATTTTTTATAGTTCCTGGAATTGGGATTTACGTTAAAAATAAAATTCCCACATCTGAAATTAAAGATGACTACTCCAGTCTCCTGCTGTTTAATGTTGGTATTATTTATGTAATTTTAATCTGTGAACTCAATATATTAATTAAAAAAAAGTATTGAGCATACACCATTAGATAAGTGTATAGTATTATCTTCAATTTAAGAAGGAGAAAAATATAATTCTCGGTATAAAGTTTTAACTTAATTTGATATCCAAAAATTAATTGGTCATGTCTGAAAATGAAGTATAAAATTATCTAAATTTATAAATTAAGTGCAAGCAAAATCTTAGGAATTAAATTCGAATTTACTAATATGAATCGTTGATATCTGAATTTTAAATTTCAGAATTTAAATATGTATAGTAGAAAATCAAATAAAAAAATCCTATAACCTAAAGTCTACAATTGGTATTATAGAGATACATGAGTTATTTCTGGTTTAATAAACTGATTTTTAATATGGTCCATTGGATTCAATAAAAATAATTTTTAATTAAAATAATAATTCAGGATATATGATTTATCCTCTCCACTCACATTATATAGAATTGATTTTTTTAATAAACAAAAGCTAAAGTTAAAGCTAAAATTTGTTGTGCAAACTAAATGCAATATTAGAAGTTTTATATAATAATAACGAACCCAAGAATATGAATGTTTTGAATATGTTAATCCAATTTAGATAAATTTTTGCCACAAACGGTTACTTAAAAAGAAGAATTTTCCATACATATTAGTGACAAACTTGTAATCACAGTATCATTAGGGATAAACTTGTAATCACAAAAAGTGAGAAAATCGAAAAAAATGAAAGTACATCCTCCTTTTTTTGTAATGAAATAGGTACTTAAATGAAAAGAAATTACTAATAATGAATCTGAAACACGCATTAAAATAATTATACCAAAATACTAAACACTTCTTAATTCAAGAGTTTGAACAAAGATAAATTTCAAACGATATATTGGAAGTTTTATTATAATAACGAGCCCCAGAATATGATTTTTTTTAATACATTGATTCATTTTAGATAAATTTTTGCCATAAATTTTTTACTTAAAAAGAAGTATTTTCCATACATATTAGTGATAAACTTGTAATCACAAAAAGAGAGAAAATCGAAAAAAAAAAAAATGAAAGTTTTTCCTCATTTTGTAATCAAACGTGTACTTAACTTAAGTAAAATTACCAATAAAATTAAAATATGCATTAAAATAATTATACAAAAATAATAAACATTTCTAAATTCAAAAGTTTGAACGATGATAAATTTCAAACGATTACCACAACAATACCGATATCCATTAAGTCCGTAGATTGCAATCTGACTGTCGTGCAAGAGCGACTACTTCACTGCAACCGTTACTCCCGTCACCTCCCGCGGCTTCCCAAAGTGTACTCCAGAAGCCCTCCACACCTTCCGTGGACTGAAGGAGCTCTGACTTCGCAACGCGGACCGGTTACTTCCATCTCATAGAACGATTTTACACTCTCATTACGACGCTGAAAGAGCATTAGATTTGGTTTTTGAACTGCGAACTTTAATAGTGTCTCGCGAGAAAGTATCTCGCTTAACTTTTTTTTTCTTCTTCTTTCGGTGGTTTCTTTGTGCCTTACTTGGAGTGGAATCCCGTCTCGGGGCCTCAGGCAGATGCGGACTGAATATTTATTCATTTCTATCAAACTTTGCAAGAAGAGAGTGTTTTTTTAATCATTTGGCTTCCATATTCTTATTTGGACTCCTTGACCTTAATATGATTGCAAGAAAAGATAATTTTATTCAGATGAATCATTTCTTATTGATGAATCAAAATCGTAAGCCGTTTACGTTGCTATGGAGATACATTAGAAATGTCAACAATTATTGCAGCTTAAAAAATAAGTAAGGATATCAACGAAAGAAAAGTTTTCAATGAAAAAACATAATGACAAAGGACAGGTTCAAAAACATATTGGGAACTTACATTTTTTTTACATAGGGGGATAATAGTCTTTTTTGCTAAAATACCAACTTATCCATTTCAATAACAACGATAATTTCAATTTCTTAAAATTATTTCTGTTTTGATAGCTGTATCATTTTAAATACGGACGATTGCTTTAAAAGAAGTTTGCATTTTGTCCTTGAGTGACATCAGGCACACAATTCCATCTACCAATTTCACAGTTCATTAAAATAAAATTAAATAATTATTAAATATTATATTATTAAATTATTATTATATAAATATTATTATTTTTATTCCTTATTTTTTAGATATTTTGAAGGAAATTCTGAGTGATAAATTGGATCATTAAATAATCAAACGCATGGAAACAAATGTAAAAACTTCGTAATCTTCGTAATGGGTGTCCCGGGTTCGAGTCCCGTTTCGGAAGTAGTTGTTCTTCTATGTTTTATCTGTGTGTGAATGTGCCCCTCCCTATAAAAAGTGGCTGTGTAAGTGAATGTGATGAGAGAGTAACTATGTCGTATTCTTAGCCCTAGTTGCGCTACTTGAAACAAGGGACGCTCATTTGGCTTAAAATCACTGAAACCTGAGCGAGCTTGTTCAGGGCAAGTGTCATTAGTAACAACAACTTCGTAATTCTTTATATTCCATTTTAAACTGAAATAATAATTTTGAAATGCAGCTATTTTTAGAAGAAATTTCAAAAAGAATTCGATTGTTTTAGAAAATAATTCTTACATTCTAAATAGTCTTCTGCTAAACAGAATGGATTTAATTGAATTCTTATAGAAAATTACATCCCTTTAGGAAAAATATACAGACTTAAAAACGAAATCAGTGAAGGAAAGGTTGTTTATCAATGACGTTTTGATTAAAAAGATTTCTTTGCATGATGGTTGCAAGAATTCTATAGTTGTTTCTGCATTGATTATGAAATTTTAAATAGTCAAAAGAAGGAAATTAACCAATTTTTTATAGAAAATTGCATTCCTTTAGGAAAAATTTGCAGATTTGAATTCGAAATCAGTAAAATGATAGTAGTTTATTAATGACTTTCCTATTCAAAATGCAAATTGTAAGAATTCGCTAGTTGTTTCCTTATTAATTGTGACATTTTAATCAGTTAATATAAGGAATTTAACTCAATTTTTAGAGAAAATTGCTTTCCCTTAAGGAAAATACAGACTTGATTCTGAGATCAGTAAAAGGACAACTGTTTATTAATGGCCTTCTTATTCAAAAAACGTAATCTCATGACAGTTGTAAAACTCAAATTTTATATGACTTAAAATAAGTCACCAGAATATATTTATGGCATTGTATTTCTTTTTAATGCAAATGCCATCTGGTAAATATTAAAAAAAAAGATTTTTGCGACGAAGAAAAATTTGCTACGTCTAAGGCCTATCTGAATAACATAGTTATTCATTCGAACTGAAAACAATCAATCTACCCTTGATCCTTTTAAAAAAAGAAGTTTGAAATCTTTGTTGGGTCAAGCTTTCCAATGTCCAGTTGGTCGTCCTGGTCATCAGTCAAGAGAGGCTTTCTATCCTCTCAGACATCACAGTACTCGGTCAAGCGACCTTATATGTTTCGTTGTTTTGTTTTACGTTCGTGCTTTATATTTTTGACTACATTTTCTAAAGTTTCCACCATTCTCAGATTTATTATTGAGCTATAACAAACTTTAAGCCATTACATTAACTGTGCATTTTTTGTGAGTTTTCTTTTTATTTGCAGGGTAATTATGTTTCTAATCAAGAATACGCAGAATTACCGTAAGATAACTTTTTCTCTTTGAAGGCTTTTTTATCTTTCATAAATGAATGGGACGGGACCAAGTTTCCTTTTAATACTGTGGAAAGCACGTAAAAGTTAAATCTGCTATAAAAATAGCTATTATGGCATTTTCAGAGTGGAAACGGTTTAATAATAAAAATGAATGTGTAGAAAATGGCAACTATCCTATAAAAGATAAATAAAATGGAATAAACCTACACAAATTTCTTGAACTAAAATATTAAAATATATGATTTAGCTTTAGATTTTACGGTCTTTTGTGGTTTGATTTAAATAATTTACTGTAAACCTATTTAAATTTAAAACATCTTCTTGCATTTATGTGATACTAATTTAACTCCAAAATTTCAATTTCCTGAGATTTTTGGGTCCTGAGGGTCAATTTTTTGACGAAACGTCAAACCCCTCACAGAAAATATTTCTATTTTGAATCCTTGCCTAAGGGTGACCCTTGAAAAAGTCTTCAGGATTGATTCATCATAATTTTTCCTTTTGGCTTTTGCTTTAAATTTAATTCTTATTGATAATTTAGTGTATAAAAAATGGATTATACAAAATGGATTTCATAAATGCTTGGGGGATGAAAATTGCATAAGCAAATAAGAATGATGTAGGCATGAAGTTTGCCAAAAATCCTCATTTATTAATCAACAGTACCTGGCTAAAATTTAACATTATCAGTGCGCTTAGACTTTTCTGTTTACAAGATAATGCATCGATAACTTTGAGGGGTTGGGTCGAAATTTATCTTCTGATGCCTGTCACAACCTGTAAATATTTTTCTTCTTCTTCTTCTTCTTCTTCTTTCTACTCATTAGTTTCATGAGTGGAAAAGTAATTTCCTACTTCTTTTAAATACATGGAAAAATTCCAAGTATTATGCTCATTTTTTAAAAAAGAAATATACAAGCGAATCCAATTTATTATATGAAAATATAAATCACATTTCTATTTCTTAGAAAGAATTCAGGATCCTGTTTCCCTCTTGCGTTTGTTTTTCCTTGAAAAATCTTACTCGGTCCTTTTTTTAGGGTCAGTGTTGGTAAGAAATGATGGTGGAATTCATAATTATATAGTTAATAATGGTAATTAAATAAATGAGCAGATGCTAATTTTATTGAAAGAATGAGTTCATTAATACGCATAAAAGCATTTTATACGCATCCGTGGTTTATTGCTAAACACTAAGATTTTAAGGATTAAATTTTGTCATATGTTTATCTCAATTTAAAATATCAGTTTAACAGACCATTATAATTAATAATTTTTTCGTAAAGCCTTTTATTATTTTAAATAATATCAGACTTTCGGCAAACACGTACGTCTGTAATGTTGAGAAATACAGGGGAAATAATATGCAAAAAGTATGAATTAATTTTATTTTATACTTTATAGCTAGGAAAAACATTTCAAGAAGTTAAGTGAAAACTCCTTAGTGCTACCCTGTACGTTTAGGAATATCTTATGAACTATTCTTGTTTAATTTTCAAAGCTAAAGCCTAATGTTTGCATATATTTTTGTTCAAAATTCATGGTTACTTAAATTTATGGAAATGATTAAGTAAAAAAATCAGTTGATTGTAAAACAATTTTTTTAATACTTATTTTGAATCAAAGCTTTTAATTGTTCAAGAAATTAGTTACTTGGTTGTCAAAAATTGAACAGAATTTTCTTATTAAAATCTACATCTTAATCAGTTAGTACACTTAAATTTTTTTAAGAATTAAAATAAATTTTTTAATGAATCTCTGAAAACCTTTTTAAAAAATGTATCTTTTTATTTGATATTTTTAAAATTCAAATAAGATTTTAAAACTTTATTTTAAGGAAAATAAAATTTTTATAACAGTTTGACCAAACAGAAACATAAAACTACTTTACATGATTTCTTTCTCAAGGAGATATTCAAATTTCTTTTAGATATAATAACGATATTCTTTTAAAATAAAGATTTGGCTTATTTTCATATTTAACAGAAATTTGCATCCCATAACTACAAAAATCAATTTTTGGAGTCTTTTCATGATTTTAATACTAATTATATTCTTTATAATATTTTTAAAGAAAATGAAACATATTATTATTGCTGTGGATTATTTTGTTTTTCAAATGTTATTAAGAAATATATAAATTACATTTTTTAATCTACAAATTGCTTTTACAATTTTTGTTTTAATAACTATACGAATTTAACTTACTTAAAATACATTAAAAGTATCCCAAAATACTCTATTGAAAAGATTGAAGAAATAAAAAGAAAAACTTATACCATCTACAAAGTGAATTTGGTAGAATACAATGAAAGCAATTATAATTTAATCCAAAAGAAATTTGTTGTTGATTCAGGTTGAATTCATCTACATAAATTTAATCTAGTAAAACTAATTTGCATAAATCACATTTCGGAGAAATTTAAATTCCATTAAACAAATTTAAATGATAGCAAAAATCTGAAATAGCTTTTCACCTGAAAAGAAGGTAAACAATACGTTATTAAAATGCTAAGAAAAGCCAGTGATTATTTCCCCGCTTTTCAATTAGTTTGATAAAGGAGCGAAATTACTTCCCTATTGTACGATATTTATCGAATCTTCTCCTTCTGAACGCGTTCGGAACAAAATTATAATTACATTATTACTTTTTAATGGAATAGCAACACCGTCCTCTTAGTGACGTCACTGAAGTGTGTGACGTCAGTGGATCACGCCTCGTGATGCGTGAACCTGTCTCGTCGGATGCCTTCGAGCCATCAGGACCCACCTGGTCGGAAAAGTCCTGATTTCATGGCAGAACAAATCCTTAATTCTCCGGAATTTTATCCCGGAAATCCCTCAGAAACGAGGAATTATATTAGGGAATGTGTGATTTTGACAAGTTCGCAAATACTAGAAGAGTGGGCGTTTTCTTTTTGGTTCTCTTTTTCTTTCTTTCTTTCTTCCGTCTCCTTTTCTTTCTGTTTTCATTCCCGTTCATTTGTTTGTTTGTTTAAGATTTCGCTATCTCCGTACGGGTTGTTATTTTTCTTCTCTCTCTAATTCACAGAGTAAGGGGGTTGGAGGGTGGACTGTTACCCGTTAACACTTTCTCCGAAAACAAACACTTCCCAATCGTTCCGCAATGCTTTGTTGCCCAGTTAATTCCCTTCATTTACAACCAGACCTTCATTATAGGCCAGGTGATAAATTAAAGTGGCAATAGTAAAGAACCAGAAGGGCAAAAGCAATCAATAGACTGGAGAGGGGGGGGGATGTTGCAGGTGGAGATATTTACTTTATTTACTTCGCTAATCTTTGTTAAGCTTTATTTTCTTTGGCTCCGAAAATAATTACCGCGATAAAATCGAGGGAGCTCTGTTTAATGGCATGTGCAGCCAGTGTCACAAATTTAATTCCATGGTCTTGCAAGTTTCTGGCTCTAAAAGAATGGCCGATAGGCGCTTAGATGAAGAGCGCATACTAAATTATAGCTAAAGGTTTCTTCACCCCGGCCTAGATTTTGGAAGTTTTATGAGACTGAGTACTCAAGCTGGGAGAACGCTTTTACAGTTTTTAACTGGATTTAAAATTGGGAGGCAAACAGAGATGCATACCTGTAAGATAGATTTATAGGTGTAGGAAAATATATACAAGAGTGCTTGCAGCATTGGCAATATAATATATAAAACTACTATATTAAAATTGCAATATACCTGTATGCAAAAACAGAAGAATATATTAAATTAAATATATGGAAAGTAATAAGGGATGTCTTAAAAATTAACGTATGATTTGAATTTACCACCATTTGTGAAGTAAAGTGTTAATAACTTACCTTTAAAAAAACATTTTTCAGCTGATAGTTTAGGAGCTGGTATCAATTGAGCGATCAACGATAGAACAACGTCTTTTCATTGATGAGTAATATTTCAAAGAGAAAAGAAAAGAAAAAAAGAAAGGAAGAATATCTGGCGGTCACAGTTAGAAATTTTGGGAAATTGCTTCCTAGATTATGTTAGTTGACACCATTAGATTTTTTTTACGAGATTGTTTGAAGTCAAATATCTATGCCAACAATCCCACAAGTAACGGGCATTGAAGGAAGAAATTCAATGCTGCTTCAACAAAATTTAGCTACATTCATACAAAATGGGCATGGGGTATTTAAATAAAATAAAGTGAATATTTGTCAACAAAGCTGTAGAAGCCATTTTCCCTATGTGTTATTCCATGTACTATCCTACCCTGTATACTTTACAATTCAATAAAAATATAATATTTTTTATAAAAACTTGTTTTTTATTTAGTTCAAATCTTGCGTTAACACATAGTTTTATTGTATAACACTCCATTTTTACCAAATCTAATTTATCAGTAGTCAAATACTATTTCACTACTTTTTAATAGGATTGCCAACACTTTACTACACGAAGGATGTCTAATTCAAATCTTGAGTTACTTTTGAGACTTCCTTTGTTTATATTAAATAGGAGAGGTCAATTCTTAGCTATCCCAAGTTTGACTACAGATGGAATATGTAGCACAACCTTTGATACATCTAAGCCAAGATTGCTTCATACATGCATCATTTAAAGGAATATTTTTGACATAAAAATTAAAACAATTATTTATATGAAAGCCAAATATGTTTATCACTTTTTCAAGCATATAGGTTAAGTCATTATATTTGTACCATCTTTGGTATCGTAAAGTTTTCCCCTTTATGGGTGGTCAGCTATTCTGTCCAGAAAGAGAGAGAGAGAGAGAGGAACGAAATTCCCCCCATTCCATCACTTTCACTCTTTGAGTCAGATAGAAAAAAAATCAGAGGAAAAAAAAAGCAGCATCCCCCCTCTTGCCAACAATATGCTCTGATACTTCAGTGAAAAATAGCCCCACTCCCAAAATAGGCCCTTTCGGCCAGTCTCTCCAATCCCGGGCTCTTACTTAGATTTACTTCCATAAAAATCCCAATTCCCGCCCTCTTTGATTTTGCTCCTGTTATTTCAAGTTTGCTTTTATTTTACACACACACACACCCCTTCGGACTTCAGCCGTCCCTTCTGCAGGGCATATATATGTATTCAGCGTCGGCCATCCTAAAAGGGGACAAAACATTTTGAAATGCCATGCAATTAAATGGGGCATTATGAGGGGTAGCTTTCTCTCTTTTTTTTCAGTACTCTTCCTATGCTGGGAACGTGCATCTTTTCGTCCAGGCCGTTCCTGTGCTTTAGTAGCCATTTATGTATGTCGTAAAACCAAATGGACCGGAAATTCGGAATTTACGGTATAAAGAGGAATAGGGATAGAATTGCGCAAGAGAGAAATTCTTTCCTATTCTTGTGACTGTGTTTGGATAGGGAGGGTATTCTTTCTTTCATTTTTTGTGAGGCCAGTGGCAAAATATAGAAATGCAGGGATTTTAACATCAGTTGCTCTCAAGGACACGTAAAAAAGCATATAAAACTGAATTGCTTCACACAGTATCATTAATAATTCAATTTTTAAATTTTTTTAAATAAAAGAATTTTTAATAAATTTTTATTCTAATTTATTATGAAAATGCTGAATGCAGTTTTTATAGAAATATTTTCTAAATGGAAATTTTAGGAAAAAAGGCCTTGCCATAAATTTCTGGTTAAAATTCTGTTGTTGTTTTTACTTATGGCACTTGCCTATGGACAAGATTACAGCTGATACAGCAGCAAATTTAAGCTGAAAGAAGCGTCCCTTGTTTTGGAAATAGCGCCAACTAAGGCCAAGAGTACGACTTTGCTACACTCTCACCACATTTGCCTGCACAGCCCCTTTTTACAGGGGAATAGTCATACGCCTCACAGATAGCACACAAAAGAACAAGCATGCCCGAAACGGGACTCCCAAAACACGAGGAAGACGTGCTACCTCTGTGCCAGAAAGCCGGTGGTTAAAATTCTATTTCAGTGAACGTCTTCAAAGGGCAAATATTTTCGTAAAATATTTAAAACAAATTTAAATCCTACTATTTTTTAAAATTAATTAAAAATTTGCTGTAATTTTGTGATTATATTATATTATATATATATAAGAATTAATTATTAAAAAAATACTACTACTAAAAACAACCAGCTTCCTGGCACAGAGGTAGTGCATCTTCCTCGTGTTCTCGGTTTGGACACGGTTGTTCTTCTGTGTGCTATCTGTGAAAAGTGTTAACTGTCCCCCTGTAAAAAGGGGATGTGCAAGCGGATGTGATGAGTTAATAGCAAAAGTCGTACTCTTGGCCCTACAAAACAAGAGACGCTACTACAAAACAAGAGAATCTTACTTCGGCTTAAATCCGCTGATGCATCAGCGACCTTCACAATGGCAAGAAACAACGGCAACAGCTAAAAATGATGATACGATTTAAAATCTAAGACGAATTCAAATAGTATGTACCCATGACTCTGAATTTCATGTAATCTCTACTTTAGTTCTGAAAAAGCAAAACATTCAATTTAATTATAAAAATTACAGCTACAATGACAAATTTAACTACAATATTTCTCATTAGTATTTTGATTGCTTGAAAACAGCTGTAACAAGAATCATTATAACAGACTAGAATAGTGTAGTTATACATTAACACGATGCCATTTTATGATCTAAGAACTCGAGACATTGATAAAGGTGCCTATTATAATAAATGGCTGGGATGTATAACGTTGGGCCAAACGATTTTTAAAAAGTAAGTCCGGTTGAAAAATATAACATTTGAAATCTGTTTTTAAGAAAGAATTGCTAATAAAAAGATATTTTTGTTATTGAAGAACTAAATTTATAGCTTAAAATGTTCCTACGCATAAATTAATAAATGAGTACAATTATATAATAACTAAGTCATTTGGTGCAGCTTTAGTCCATTGCCTAAAACTGTCCCTAAGTAAACTCTATGAAGACAAGGCATATAGTATTTAGATTATTTTATACCTTTAAGCAACATTATCATATATATTATAATGCATGTACTTAAAAATTGCTGAAGAGTTCTAAAAGAAGATCAAAGTATAGAAATTTTACTTGATGTTTACAATTAAATAAGATTTAATTGAAGCTTAACCTTATTTAACACTAGTTTATATTTTGCTTCCATATAATTATGGCGCAGAAGCACTGAATGCCCTTAACATTTATTTGACTCAAGATTAAAGCAATTATGGCTATCGTGCGATATTGATATGACTATCAAGGGACATCTATCAGTGATAAATGTTGTTGCCGTTACTAATGGCACTTGTCATGGGCCAGCGCACTGACGGCAGTCGGCGAATTAAAGCCGAATGAGCATCTCTTGTTCTTACAGTAGCGCCAACTAGGGCCAAGAGTACGACACACTCATCACATTTGTCTGCACATCCCCTTTTTACAAGGAGGCACATTCATACACTTAACCGATACTACACAAAAAACAACCATATCTTAACCGGGACTCAAACCCAGGACGTCCAGAACACAACGAAGACGCGTTACCTCTGTACCAGAACGCCGACAAGTAATAAATAGTTTCTATAAATAAATCTAAATGTAATAAATAGTTCAACCTCAATCAAAACGTTATTTCAACTCTTTTCACGATTTTATTACTGATGGCGTAATCCCTGTAACAAATGGTACAAAAAATTAAGCCACGTTTTTTAAAATTTACTTTCGGTGAGAAAAAGCAATGATTCGGGAAATATCCCGCTGGTTCTTAAAGTACAATTACACACCTGTTTGCACACATTTTTCCAGTGAAAGCTTCAAGTAGTTCCTAATCGTTACAGAATAAGCTACAGAAACCAAACTTCACACCTACTGTGCACTGATTTCCCAAGAAAAGTCATGTGTGCCATCAAGTGAATGTCCTCCAATTCTTGCAACAATCGCAAGAAATACGTTGAAAGTCGATTCATTTCCGCAACTTTCGTTCGCATCGGGAAGCTATCGAGAGAACTCGTGACTTTCCATGCTCCCACACCACCAAGTGAATCCAGTGATTCACAAAAGCAATAGAAATAAGCTTGATTTCTACGAATGAATCCTCCCTGTACACACAGATATATTCATTATATAATAATCGCTTTCGAACTAAGCCTCTGCGTGCCACCATATTTTCCTTCTTTCTTCTTCATTCTTACTGTAAGGAGAATTGCCTCAACTAGTGGTCCAGGGGTGGTCCTGAGGTTCTTTTTCGCTTCCCAGAGCCTAAAAAAGTTCTTTTGTACAGCTGACTGAGGTGTCCCCGTCAGGTAGTTCATTTAATCGAACACAGAGAGTTCAAAGTTCGTTCGCCTACCTGTTGTGGCCGTGTATAACTGCCTACGGTTTCGCTGATTAGGGTCTTGCAGGGTCTTTATTTGTGGGAACATACCGAAAAGTGAGCTATGCGACTTTATTATGGGATTATGGACACCGTTAGGAGTTTTGTATTGTGGGAGACTTCATTATTTGATTATACGTGACCTTTCTCGATTGTGTACTTTTGCCTTTACGTGTGGGGGGATAAGAAGAAAAGCTTTTTAACCGCGTGGCCACCCGTTTAGTGTCATTGAAGGATGGAATGTACCGGTTTTTTTTAATCACATACTTCGCTTTCTTGACTTTTTTAAGGGCTGAAAAGAATTCCAAACCGCAGATTCTTTTTCTTCTTTTTCTTTTCAAAGTTTTTTCCATTCGTGCGCATCTGATTTGCTTCTGAAGAGAAGGTCTCGTTTTTGCACTTGGTTTATTTACACTCGAGACTTTTCGTATGATTTTTTCAGAGAACATAACTGGAGTAGCATTTTGAAGCGTTAATCTTAAAGATTTAATTTGGTAATATTAACTTGTTTGAATTGTCATTATTTGAATCATTACTAATATTGTTATTATTCTTTGTTTTGAAACAGTACGATAACTATTTTAGGCTGAATATCGCAATTTTAAATCATGCTCAAATCATGCAGATACCTGACATTTGAACGATACTACTCTATCCAAAATCCCATGCCACACCAGCAAAAAGTGTGTGTCTTGGCGTGAGTTTAAAATGCACCAAATGCTCATGCACAAAGATGGCCTTTTTAACCGCTTAACAGTTTTACCCGTATGCCGTACATGCATCGATTTATTGAATTTTGATATCTATAAGCTAAAAATAAAGCAGTCATAGTGATTATAATTCAATATGAAAATTACTTTGTATTCATAGGTAAGCCAAGTATTCCATGGATTTTCATTTGAATCACAATAAGAAAATATTCCCAAAATAGAAGGTGTCATCTTATTAGATAGAAAAAAAACCCAGTTAGGTGGTTAAAATCAGGTTTCAACTTGAAGCCTTCCGGATCCGAATTTGAGATATAATAGTATCATATTAATTCTGTTTTCAATAATAAATATCTTATTCACATTGTAATATTCTTATTCATCTATAATATTCTTTAATCTTGAATTGGCTTTATATCAAACATTGATTGAAGAATTAGGATATTTCTTGTTTCCATCTTACTCTTTAATGGTACATCAATTATTGATTCATTCCATACTGCCTACTTTTGATGGCCAGCTAGTTCCTGAAGTTGAGTTAGGCGGTGGCCTGGTGCTAAGATCGAGGCAGTGGAACTGGATGGTTTCAGGTTCTAGACCCGATTCCACCAAAGAACTGCAAGTGTAAGTGGGTCTATTGTACATTAAGCGTCCTGGCCAAATGTCCATCCGCTAGTATGGAGAGGGGGACGCCAGATTAGGTGTCGTCCTTGTCATCTGGAAGTGGTTTAAAATTACGACTTCAAATTCCCCAAAAATGCCCCTAGTGTTGTTTTAAAACGGAACGTTAATATGGCTAAAATTAAGCTAAAAACTAAATTGTTCCTCAAGTGTATTGATTTTTAGGCGGTTAAACGATTAATATGGTATGCATTTTTTAAAATTTCACGTTATTTAATATGACTTAAAAAAACATGAATTTAATTGAATCTATTTACCACAAATTATAGGAAGTATAAAATTAAAAAGCTTAAACTACCAAATAAAATCCGGAGTAAATATCCGATTTAGGAATTTATGCCTAAAGAAAGTAATTTTTAATTTTAACTTTGAATAAAGCATGCAACTGAATGCTTAAATAGAAGATTTCGAAATTCAACATAATATCAAAACATTGTTACAGGTTCTTTTCATATGAAGCAAATTTATTTAAAATAAAGGAAAATTTAACAGAAGGGAATTTAAATATATGAAAAGAGAAAATTTTAAGTTTTAAGTAATGCAAAGAAGCTTTTTTGTGATATTATACTTTCACATGATTTGACCATCAATAAGTCGAAACAACTTCTCGTCTGGTAATGATTAACCGCTTCGCATACAATGATGTGTCTGACACGCGCATCGAATTACTGAATTTTTATTTTCAAGTCTGCAACTAAGCCACAGAATTAAGTATTTAAATACGAAAAAAATCAATATGAAACGATTTGATATCCCAAATGCTCCATATATTATTTAAACAAATCAAATTAACTATAAATTACCAAAATAGGATGAGTTATCTAATTAGAAAGTTAAATAAATTCGTATGTCAAATGGTTAAGTTTACTTTCAAACTCGACCAAGTCTTCTGTTTGAAGCCTGTTTCTTGGGATTAAAGAGATATAAAAGATATCAAGAATCCTCTCTATCAAAGATTATATGCAGCTTCAAATTAGCAAAGCGTTGTACTAAATGCAGCTGCAAAATGCAGATAATGCTCTAGTCTGATGTATTCAAGCAACGACAAGTTTATATTTGATGTTACCATGTCACAGTGAGTTGAGTGATTTTTCTGTTACAGACTTTACCATTTTAGAAATATGGATTTTGAGATTTAGAGATTTTTTAAAATTAAAGTATTATATATATA
>JAOUZG010001186.1:1611494-1626496 GCA_026289955.1 Argiope argentata
TGTGTGTGTGTGTGTGTGTGTGTGTGTGTGTGTGTGTGTGTGTGTGTAACTGTCATATCAAAGATAAACAAAATGGAAAAAAAGCTAAATAAATTTCTTGAATCAAAATACTAAAACGTACATTGTATTTAGTGATGCTAATGCTGCTACAACTAGAGCACAGATGAGATGAACTAAACTAGCCGTAAGAAATAATTTTAATGCAAAAATCAAAATTAAAAAAGGTGATGAATCCGGCCTGAAGACTTTCCTTAGGGTCACCCTCGGGCAGGGATTTAAATCAGGGATTTTTTTTTGTGTGTGGGAGGGGTCTGACATTTAACAGGAAACTGAGGTTTTAGAAATAAATTATTATTACAGAAATACAATTTTTTTAAAAAAAATGTAAATAGATTGATAGCAAATTGTTTGAATCCAACAGCAAAAGACCACAAAACCTACAATTAAATCATCAAAATATATACCAGAAATAAAAGCACACAATAACAGGCAAAATCTTTTTTAAAAACAATTTGAATCTAAATAGAATTATAGAAAAACATTCAAACCAAACCACAAAAAAATAAAAGACAAATCACAGTCATTAGAAAAGGAAATCCAAATGTACATACCACAATAGTAAGAAAAAATCCAAAATGATTTGAAGCTCGTCACCAATTCAAACTAAGATTGACCTGTAGCTTATGAAGTCACATATGCTTGGTCAGAATATATCGTCATTATAAGGAGTAGTTGAAGTGTCATCTATTAAATTAAAGTGGAGGTTCAAAGTGATAAACTAGAAGTTTTATTTTATTTTTGAAAATTAGAAAACACATACCCCCACCCCTGCCTTATTAAAGTTTGAATGCTACAATAATTCTTGGGAAAATCGTTTGTAGTTAAGCTTTTAATGAGATTGATTGTTGCTTCAATATATGTAATTTTGTTATTTCAACTTTTTTAATTCTGTTCAATTCTGAAAACATTATTTTTTGAAAATTTTAGAATTTAAATTATAATGGTAATTACTAAGTTTAATTATTTTAAAGTTAAAATCCTTTTATCCTAAATACCTATTAAATTTTTTCCATTTGAAACTTCAATATTTAAATCCAAATAGTTGGGTTTAAGTTGATTATCGTTTGTTTCAGTTAAAATTAAATCTTTTGGGAAACAATAACAACATTAGCATTATCCAAGTTTAACAAAAGTAAGTCATGTATATATCTATAACAGTTTATTAAATTGTCTTTATATAATTTTTTCTCGTAATGAAGTAGAAAAATATTGGCCAAAGCACTTGAAAAAGCTGTACCCATTATAATACCCTTTAGTTGTTTAGAAAAATTAATTCCATTAAAAACGTAATTTTCTTTAATATTAAAGTTAACATAATTGCAGCCATTTATTTTTTGTAATAATTTCTCTATTTAAATAATCGTCATATATTAAAGTACAGGCATCTAATAACTTCTCATGAGGTAAACTAGGGTAGAAATTTTCAAAATCAAAAGTATTAAGTTTATTAATATTGTTATCTTTTAGAAAGACCAAAATATCCTTGTTACTATTAATTATGAAATTATCCTCATCTTTAATTTTATTTAGGATTATTTTCAAATATTTAAATAAATGTTTTTCTGTATAGTAATTGTAACTTCCAGTGCTACAAGTTATGAATCTAAATTTAATTGGGGGGTTTTAATGAAATTTTACTGTTGGGAACAAATATATTCTGAGCAAACATATGTGACTTCAAACTCGGTCATGTTAATGTTAGTTTGAATAGGTGACGAGCTTTTGGATTTGTTCTTACTATTGGGATATGTATTTGAATTTCATTTTCTAATGACTGATTTATCTTTGTTTTTGTTTTTTTGTGGTTCGGTTTGCACATTTTTCTATAATTCTATTTAGATTCAAAAAACTTTTTCAAAATGTTTTGCCTGTAACTGTGTGTTTTTATTCCTGGTATATATTTTGATGATTTAGCTGTAAGTGTTATGGTCTTTTGTCGTTTGATTCAAGCGATTTGTTATAAACCTATTTAGATTTAACAGTTTTTCTTGTATTTCTGTAATGCCAATTTATCACTAAAACCTCAATTTCCTGAGATTTTCGAGTAACTAGTGGTCGATATTTTGACGAAATATCGGACCTTTCACAGAAAAAATCTTTGATTTGAATCCCTGCCTGAGGGTGACCCTTAAAAAAGTCTTCAGGCCGGATTCATTGAATTGTTTAATTTTGGTTTTTTCTTTAAGCTAAATTCTTTTTGCTAATTTAGTTTGTGTGTTTCTCTCTCTCTCTCTCTCTCTCTGTGCGTGTGCGTGTGTGTTTCTTTTCCCCTGATGTGTACTAGATATCTACAGAAAGTTTTTTTTTTTTTTTTTTTGCCAGCGAGTGTCAAACATTATAGCTTTTTTGTCAATTGATTGAGCGCGGATAAAAAAGCGAACTTAGGATTCACGAAATTATTTTTAATTATTGCTTTTATCTAGACATAGGAATTTTTTTATTGAACATTACTTATTAGTATTTTATTTGGCCTTGATAAACCATTAATTTAAATTTTTACTCAGAAATTAAATTATCCTTGGAATTAAGTCTTCGAAACGAGTTTGCTGAAATGTTACATACCAACTTTGAGAATCTTTTCATAGAGCTACGGTTCTCTTGTATTTTTTTAAAATTTGTTTTTATTTGTTCAATTGAGCCTAGAAAATGCCAGAATTGGAATTTTTTGGGAAAATAAAATATTCTGTAATTATATATTCCATTCTGTTTATTTGTTTAATAATGAATTCAAAGAATATATATAACCCTCGTTACAACATATTTATGTTATATCTTCGAAATAACACAGCTTTAAAATATTTTCTCGAAATTAAGCTCAAAGAATTATTCGAAACGAATAAAACCCCTTTGTCTCATGCAGCCTGAACGTAGTCCCTATCGCTTTCCATCTCCGTCCGTTACAACATTTCCAACAGAGGCGCAGTCAGACTAGCTCCACTCTTAAATAAGCCGAACAGACTAGCATTAAATTAGGCAACATATCCTGATAAAACTACAGCTTTAAACTCACATTAAAATTACATCTAAACGAGCAAAGAGTCTCGAGGCGTGAAAAGATCTTCTGGACTCAGAGATTACATAGATCAGCCCGGTCCAATTTAGATTACACAACTTTGCCCATCAACACTTATTTCCAACCGGCATTTTTACCCCCGCCTTGTGTCCTCCCACAAACACACAACAAAGCGAGTGAAATATTCCTCTCACTTTTAAAATCGCATTAACGATTTACGTGTTCAATATGGCAGTGGTAATTATTATCCGGCCAGAACTAATCTGTATTCATGAGGAAGTTCCTCACATAATCATCAGGTAAGAATCATTAAAACAACTTCGTCCCTTACGTTGATGTCACTTGGCCTTAACGTGCTTCCCACCCTCGCCCCTCCGACAGTCAGCCGAGCACACATACATACATGAGCGTACCGACGTACAGACAGACGGACATTTTCTGATGGAAGTCCCATTAGGTCAGTACGTTACGAAGCCAGCCCTAGTTGTCTGTCGAGCCCCAGCGAGGAAATTAGGACTCGTTAACTGTCCCGAATGTCATCCGACCGTAAAGACAGACCTTAATTAAGACCCCAACACCAGTATGGGGGGAGGGTAATTCTTTTCCCTCCCAACTACCCCCCTCCGACCACCCTCCTTTCCGCCGTCTTCATGAAGTCACAGGGAGGGAGAAGTTGACAACGCAAAACGAACAGAACCTAGAGAACGAACGTCTTCCTCCTCCAAAAAGAAAGGACAAGAAAAGAAACGAAAAGGAAAGAAGAAGAAAAAAAAGAAAAAACGTTAAGGTACCGAGTCGCTAGTAACAAAGTTACCCTGCTGAGGTTGTACCAATCATGTGGATGGAGAATTAGGAGGGATGGGGAGAAGAAATTGCAGGGGCTTAAGATGGGGGGAAAGGAGAATAAAGCTACTAAGAGGCCCCCTCCCACACGGAAGACAAATTGTTTGACAGTTAGTTGACGAAACTTTTAAGTTGTTACGTAACAGTGGCATAAAACTTGATCCATTCGTTTCCGTGTGATGGGGAAAAGGTGTGATAGGTCCACGGTTAGGAGGGAATCTACGGCAGAAGTCAAGTTTAAAAAGCAAGTTTGGAAGGAAAATGTGGGGAAAAAAGCACTTAAGGGAGTTGATTGCTCTTCTATTTACTCCGCACTTCGCTGTTCGGCTTATTTAGGAAATGATAAATTAACGTGGTGGGAAAGAGGAAAAGAAAAGGCTCTAAATGGTCTCGGTGATGTTTTCTTGCCTTTAAGTGTTGAAGCTATTAATCTAGCAAAATAAAAAAAGACCAAAATTGTCAAACAATGATGATTTATTGTTATAATTCATCTGTATGTGGTCTATAAACTTTTTTTAAAAAAATATTATTAATATATCTATATACTTTTAACACTGACTAATACTGATAAAAATGTTAATTATTTTATATAAAAAAGACATTTTACATTTGATTTATTAGGAAATCTAATATAAGCTTAATCTATATTGTATTAATAAAAAAATGTGTTAGCAATTAGCTAATAATTAAAAAACAATAGGCTTTAAAATAGACAAAAAAACGTTTTAGGAATTTTCAGAGATGATCTGCTTATTTTGATCTATAATAAATTATTCATATTTTATGAAAATAAATATAAAGGAAATAAAATATATTGTTGATTCTTTTTTCATATGAGTACATTTTCAAAAATATGGTTTTTTGAAAAAGTAAACCAAATGATTGCATCTTGTTGATGTTTCTTATGGCACTTGCCTATGGACAAGCCCCCCGCTGATACAGCAGCAGATTTAAGCCGAAAGGAGCGTCTCTTGTTTTTGAAGTAGCGCTAACTAAGGCCAAGAGTACGATTTAGCCACGCACTCACCACATTTGCTTGCTCGGCCCCTTTTTATAGGGGGGCACAGCCACACATCTCACAGATAGAACACAGAAGAAGAAGAATCCCTGAACTGGGACTCGAGCCCTTAACTCCCGGAACACGAGGAAGACGCGCTACCTCTGCGCCAGAAAGGCGGCTGATTGCATCTAAGTTAGAAGTTTACACGGATATGTGACTGAAATTAATTCAAATATTAAACTTATTTAGATACTTTATATTACCAAACGGTTCCAACTAAATTAGAAGTTTACACGGATATGTAACTTTGTTTTAAATCTAAATATTTAAAGCTATTATTTGATTCACTTTTCACTTTGTGATCTCTAATATCTTAATAAGCAGAAAGATTAATAAGAATTCAAAGCGAATCTTCAATAAAAATATCTTTGCAATGGAATAAAGTTATCATAAATAGTAAATGCGATAGGAGAATGCTGTCAAGCTCTGGTAAATTTGATAAAAATATTTATGTTAAATATAATCTTTTAAACTATTTATAATGAATTAAGAATTCCAAAATAAATTGTTTGTTCAATATAATTTCTCGTACTTCGTGCACAAGTTTATTTTACTGAAATTTATAGACATAATTAAATATCAACCTTATGCTGAAATTCTATGGAATTTAGGGTTTTTAGTTTTCTAAGAAATCTTTGTACGCTGAATCCGAAAATACGAAAATTATTGGGGTTTTCTGATCTGACGATAATCTGATTTTCGAAGATTCTGATCAATTCATTTCCGAAGGTTTATTATTTTTTTCTTTTACTCTGAAAAAAAAAAACGATAGACTCAGTGACAAAAAAATAAAAAAAAAGAGTACAACGTGAAACATAATGTATCTCATTGTTGAATAAACCCTTCAAGAGATAATTGTATGCAGAATTTGAAGGTAATATTATTGAACAAAAAATATTTATATAATTAAAGAAAATGAAAAGTTTTTCATGATATATTACCGAATAAACGGGATACAAACTGTTGACAAATAATATTATTTTTATAGTTTATAATACGTAAAAAAAATACTGCTAAAGTTCTTTATTATTAAATTAAAGTTTAGCCGAACAAATTTTGTTATTGAAGATATAGTAAATTTTTGTAAGTGGGAATTATTTTGCGCTGCAAAATGCCTTTACAAGTAAAAATTTTGGATCATAAATTGAATATTTGCTCAAAAATTATGAAAAAAATTTAGTGCAGTAAAGCAATATATCCTGCTATTAAAAGAAAATGCAATTTAAATTTATCAGGTGAAAAAAAAAATTCGGATATTTAGGATTTTTACGATTAAAAATCATAAAACCGATTACTTGTATGGTTTCCAAAAATGAAATTTTCAGAAAAATTAAAAATCTGTACTTGTGTTTTATTTTCAAAAATAAAATTCTAAGAGAAATTAAAATTTGTTTTCATTCAATCATATATAAAATGTGTATTTTTTCACTGAAGTATTTATTTTCAGAGCAAATAATAATAATAATATTTGTTATTAGCATATATGGTTCTAGATTATATCCCCTATAAAAAATAATTGCTCTTTTATCTTAATTTAGGTTACTTATTGAAAGTTTATTATTACTTCGATTCTACTGAAGGTGACGATGTCTCAGTTATAGGTTTAGAAAAGCCGGAGAGCAGATTCAATTTTTCTACAATAGATGGCGCTAAAAGCCCATTTTATTGTGTTGTTTCCGGAACCCAACTTCTCATTTAAATACAAATTTTCAAATCATATGAAACACGTCTAGTCGATTTTTCCCCTCTGAAAATTTTTTAAAAAAGATAATCTAATTTATTTGAAAGAATCACTCTTTTCTTTTATCTAAAAGGCGAGAAAGTAAAATAGTAATTATTTCAGCAACTTTATTTTAATTTATTTCAAATTTTGAAAACCTAATGAAAGATGAAATTTTAATCATTTTAAAGAATAGAGGACCGAAGAGTCAACTTGTAATGTGTATATCCAATTTACTCTTTATTATCTGTTTCTTTTTGTTTTACTTTGCATTGCCAGTTAACTTTTATTAAGGATCTGCTAGAATTGATTTACTTGTCATACTTGCGTCTGAAAGTTTTGTATTTTATTTCATTATTTGTGGAACTGAAAGACTTTTTCCTGCTTCTTATAAGAAAGTTCATATACAGCTTTCAAATTTGTATAAATATCGTGAGAGGGTATACCTCAACCAGGTTTTTGATGCTTTAATTAACATTTAAATTAATTAAAAAATTAGTGAGATTTTAGCGTTTTTCAATGATAACTTCTGAAATATTATAACTTAAAAATGGTTTTTATGCCATTTTATTATTTAAAAAATTACAAATTCAGCTGTACAATTTTTTTCATTTAATTGCCCTATATTTCTTACGAATATATTTCATTTTTAACTTGAAATCCAAAACGTTCTTATCATTGATGCTAATGTTTCATTCTGTTTTTTTTTAAATTCTTGAGTAAGATTCAGCATAACATATACTTATCATAAAAGGTTTGAAATTTAATCATACTTAGAATTAAACTTTAATTTAATAATCAAGTAATGATGAAAATTTTTAATAGCATCCAATTTTTAACAAGGTTAATTTTATTTGTCCTGTAGTTGGATACATAAATATATTGACAGTAAGTAAGAGCAATAGAATAAAGAAAAAATGAAAATAAATGACAACGAATAGATCAGAGTAAAGCTTCTAAAATAATATAAGTTTTACATCGATCAAATTTTGAAGTTTAACATTTTGCTAATATAGTCATTAATACATAATCGCACAAAATATTTACTAGGAATGTTGGCAAACTATTAATCTAAACTAGCCCCCTGGTTGCCAAAAAGCAGCTAGTTACTAGTATATAAACCAAATCACAACAATTTAGAATTAAATTTTGGGAATATTGAAAACGTTTAATAATCGATAATCATACATATCACAAAGTTCAGTTTTTCAATAATTTTTGCTAAAATCTAGTGAAGTGAAAATGACGACTTTAGACATAGATTTAAAACAAAAATTTGAAATATAAAATTTCTTTCACCAAATTTTGTTCATCATTTTTGTTAAATTATCTTCCTTTATGCGATAAGATATTTAATAAATATGCTGCTTTATTAATAATTTTCTAAATTACTCAAAAATTGAGTCTAAAAAGAATTTTTTATATCTCAGACCTTTACAGATACATCATATGTGGTTGATACATTACCTTTTGTGTATATATGTATGTATTTAGCTGGCATAAATTTATCATGGTCAGAATTTTCATAATTCATGAGATGCGGCTAACGATGTGATCCGAGAATATTTATCTGACGATAATCAATAGTTGTTTTGCACAGTTCACGTTTAGGAGAATCATGTTTAACAATTCGCCAGAATGACATAAAACGTGCATTGAATTAAACTGGATGGAAGTATTGATTTGAAAGGATAATTTCTCTTTCATTAAAGCTCTTAAATCGCAATTTGAGTCGGTATTTAAATCTTGTCAAATTTAAACCGCCTTCCAATCAATGGATTGGAAAATTCTCTTTCAAAGCTGATAGATTGTACCAAATTTTATTCATAAAGATACTTTTACTAATTCGAGGCTCACTTTTTAGCAGAGAGAAAAAAAAAATCGATTCTTTTCTCTAGCAGATAGAAACGTTTTTTGGGTGATAAATTTTAACGAAGTTGCATTCGTTTTGTTGCAAATATGTTAGTTGTGAAATTAAAATCAAATTATTATTCAATACAAATTTCTTTTTGTTACAATAATATGCAGGAAAATAATTTTTTATGAATAATTTATTTTATCATTATTATTCAAGGCATCGAATTTCTTAGAATGCGTCTTTTTCACTTCCTAATAATTAAATCAAAATTATTAGGAAGTGAAAAAAGACGTTCTTTTATTTCTCTGGTACTGGTTCTGGTAAAGTTTAGGAAGCAGATTAAATTAGTTAGATGACGCTATGAAAATATGTACCATTCAGCAGAAAGAGATGAATGATTAAAACTTTGTAAAGAATTTAAGTTGTTCTTTTGATTGAAAAATGCTTATTCCTTTAATGAGTTGCTCTAAAACTTGATTGCCAGCGCCCTGGCATACGGGTAGTGTGCCTTCCACGTGATATGAGCTTCCTGAGTTCGAACTCCGGTTCGAGTATTCTGATGTATTCTGATGATGATTAGGTGTGTGCCGAATGTGGCGTTCCACCGGTAAAAAACTCATATTAAAGATAAAAATAAATATATAGAATTTAAGTAGCTGCCAAAGGATTAGCTATTCAAAAAAACTTTTATACGCTTAAGTATTAGAAGCTAAAACAGCCAAAGAATAAAGGGGAGTTAGAAAAAGGGAACAGGCAAAAAAAGAGAACGTGTAGAAGAAACTATTGTTCTTCTACATTCTATCTGTGAGGTGTGTGAATGTGTCTCCCTGTAAAAAGGGCTTGTGCAAGCGGATGTGACGCATGAAATGGCTAAGTCGTACTTTGGCCCTAGTTGGCGCTACTAAAAACACAAGAGATGCTCACTCGGCTTAAATCACTGAGAAATCTGGCAAAGGGCTTGTGAAGAAGTCATAAGTAGCAACAACAAAGTTTTATTATTGTTTCAGTCTGTTATTTAATTATTTTTTCATTGTATGTAAATACATTTGAACATGAACAGATTATATGCATATTTTTCTCTATTTAGAGTCTAGCTATTTTCTTTAAATGGAGACTTAAACACTGCCTTGATCACTCCCAAGTTTCAGAAATATCTTCATTTATTTCCCGGTCACATTTTTAACACGAATTCTGATGCTCAAACAGGTGAAACCTATTGTATGCGAATAAAATTGCAACATAAAGTATTTGATTTGAAAGGCTACGCATAAATTTTAGTTACGTTTCAAACATATTTCATTTGTTTTTAGCGTTTTCCACTGTATATTTAAAACTAAACAATTTCTCTCTGTCTTTTGAGCTTTTCTGAGACACTTCTCTCTGAATTTTCCGAAACCGAAATTGCTTTTGACAGATTTTTTTTTTCAATTTATTTTATCTTAATATTTAACTATTTGAAGTTTAATGTATTATTTTATGAAAAAATAATGCAAAGGAACAAACTCCTGAAATCCTCTTTGACTTGATAATTTGTTTAACATTTAACTTATAGTTTATTTAAAAAATTGCATTAAGGGTTTGCTTTGTACCAATCAATTTCAGACAGTTGTTAAATATATATAGATAAAAGAGTAAAATTTTCTTCTCTAATTAATTTTTATTAACTCACTCACAAACCTCCTTTATTTAACTCACTTACAAATGTAATATACTAAAAGTATTATTATTTAATAAATTTTGGACATAAATAAAATTGGATTGTATATATTACAAAGATATCATAAACGTTTTTTCCCTTTACTGCATCTCTAAAATTACATTCCTGCTGTACTATTATCATCAATGAAAAAAATTTAGAATTATTTCTAATGGATACACTTTGATTTTGGCGAAAATCCTTTCATTATATGGTGAAAAAAAATATAGATTATTGGAAATACAAGAATCATGCCGATATCTAAAGGTCCTTTTAGAAAATTACGCAACTTACTAGCAGACGTAAAAAGGGGAAGCTTTCATAGGAAGAATAAACCATCTTTTTGAAGTGCTCATTGTAGAGCGAGATTTACATAATTATTATTGTTTGGAACTATTGGCCTATTATCTGCTTATGCTAAGAATTCTAAAAGTGCTGATTTTTGAATAAGCCTTGAGAATCCTTTTATTAATTCGTGTTTCTCATGAATTAACATGAACGCATGGAATAACAAACCGTTTGTGACGTTATTGGTTACTAAGAAAGTAAAGAAATACAATATCTAAAAACTGCTAAAAATGGTCTGTTGAGGTTGAGGACTATAATAAGGTCCTATTTTTTAATATTTCTCGAAAATAGTTGATGATGAAAAACTGGATAATACTGATGACGTATATAGAGATAATAAATTATTAACTTTCATATGAAATAAAAAAAATTTTGAACATGAAATCATGTTAAAGCTGTCTTGGTCTTCTTCATGGAAAATGAACTATAAAATAATGTTTAGGAAACTAGGATTTTGTCTTATCTCCCTCTAAGGAAAATGTATAGTGAAAAACTATTACGGTAATTTCTCTTGAAAATGGAAGACAGGTGATCATTGGTAACATATATAAAGGATATGAATTTTCATTTGAAATAAAAATTGGCAAAATCAATATAAGGGCTGGGAATGGGGGGTTGGTTCTTTGGTTTTATTATGTATCTCTTGTATATTCTGATCATTTATCCGATAATTTAAGCTTTTGATAAAAAAAAATTTCTGGTCATAGAAACTATTAGCTTGCAACTTGTCATTGTAAATCCTCTCCCTATAAATAAAAACCTTCAAAAGTCCCATTTTGTAAAATTTTCAAATGATTAAAGGCTTATTTCAATGCCTATAAATGCATCTGTAGCAAGCTTTACAAAGCAAATTATATCATTTAAAATTTTTCACATTTTATGTTGCCTAAGAAACGAAACACAGAAACAAAGTTGAAGAAAAAAGGCACCAAAAAATAAGTTCTTTAAATATTGGTGGATTATATCATACATTTCTATGGGTTGGGGATACCAGTGACATTATCCAGGAGACAGTTTTTTTTTTCAATCAAAAAATATTATTACGATAGTCTTATTATTGGTGAGAAATCCGACAACTTTTCTTGTGGTTCATGGAGTTTTAAATTATTAGAAAATATTAAAAACAAGTAACAAAATACAGGCAAAACATACTCAAAGTGCAGCACTTATAGAAACAGACAACACAAGCAGATAGAGAGATCACTAATTAAAAATATTTATCATTTTATAATAGTATCATTTTGTCTTTAACCGCATACTGAATAATATAATTTTCATAAACATTCTTGTTTAGAAATTTTCTCTATAAAGTAATAATATGGTATTCTTTTTTATTAGTTATAATAATTAATGCTGATATTAGAAAAATCTAATATGCATAAAACTAAAATATTTAATTTATTCAAGTGAATAAAATATTTTATATGTATAATTGATCAGAATTATCAAAACAGATTTTGTTGAAATAAAAGACTGATTTTTAAATAATAAATACTTTTGGATTATTCCATTAAACACGATTCTTTAAAATTATTTATTTATAGCAGCTGAATTTGTTCTTATACTGTTGACCCTTTTCTTCAATTGAATCATCATAAAGAATTAACATTTTGTAATGAAGGAAAATAAAAATTAATTCCCGCATTGAATTCATTGGATCTAACATTCCTAAAAAATACTTGAGATTAATCTTAGTCATTGTTTTTTATTCCGCAAGAATTGGAATAGTCGACTGAGTAGATTGAAGGTACGCTGAAGGCTATTCGCGACATTTTAAGGTTATTCAAGAACTATTTGGGAATGAAAGCATAATGTTAAATTGTCAAATAACATCATCTATGATCCAATCTGATTCCCTAAATATCCAGGCGTTATTATACGGATATTCGAAGATAAATTATAACTAATATTTCGTATTGTAATTAAATAATGTATCAAATGCGACAATATAGTTATTATAGGTATTACGCCCAAGTCTCCTATTATCGAAGTGCTTAAGATATCGTTATTATTCTGTCGTTATCACACTATGATTTATACATTTTCTCAGTTAACGATAATTTAGGGAGAGAAAAAATAGCATTAATCAGAATGATATACAAGGGATGTTCAAATGAAAAGGCACAAAATGACACTATGGTTATAAATGAAGACTTGATTCAAAGTATACACCATAGGCCTAAGCACAACAATCCTGTTGATGAACGAGCCGAAAGATTCCTTGTTTTCAGAATTAATGTGACCATGACGAGACCTAGTCCTTCACTGCGTCCTTGAGTTCACCATCCGAGTTGAAGTGCTACCCTTTCAGACGTTTTTTTTTCAACGTATAAAACACATGGAAATCGCAGGGAGACATGTCTGGGTTGAATAACTGATGGTCTAGCTACTCCCGTTTGAACTTAACCCCATGTGTGAACCTGGGGACGTGTGGACGCGCGTTATCATGGAACAGAACCACACCCTCCATGAGAGACCCGATCTTTTGTTCTTGATGGACCTGCGTAGTCTTCGGAGTGTCTCACAGTACACATCGGAATTAAGGGTTCTTCTGTGCTCGAGAAATTCAACAAGTATTGAACCCTGACACTGTGAAGGCATTATTACTTCTAATATACAAGAATTAGAAAATTGTAATTTGAACAAAATGATTTAAAAACTACAATTTAAATTTTTAAATGCTGCATCAGAGATTATCGAGGTAATATACCTCGTTGAAATATTTAAAAAAAACACCATTGATTATTATGCGTGGTACAGGTACAAAATTGGGAAAGTGGTGAAACCAATGTAACTCATAGTCTGAGATGATAGCAATCGTTAGTAACCCTAAATGACAGAGTAAATTACACCTTATTAACTGTCTTATTTCGTTTTCCATTTATCGTATTTGGCTTTTAAAATTGATGTGTTGTCTACTTGGCGTCTTTTTAGACTTCTTTTCTGGGTAACTATATCATTTTACTTTTCATTAATAGAAATGGTTTCTATAGGTATTAGTGCAGGTGGTGAAGAGTTTAGAAATGCCATAAAGACAAATTATTTCAACGTTTAATTCCAAGTTTTATTGCTAAATATGATGACAGGAGAGAAAAATACGTTTGGTTACTTACTCCTATGTTCTTGCTAATCATTGACTAATATAGTTTCAATTTTCAGTGAAAAGAAGAGAATTACCCATTTTTCGTTTCCAGTGTTAAAATAAAATTCAGTTGATCGAAGTTTTCCGTGATTTATCTATATAACTTTTTAAAATACTGTTACGATATTTCTTTACTTCTTGCAATACTTCTTATCCTGTTTCTTATAATTGACTAATAAGCTGTTAAGTTAATAATAATGATGCTTGTCTGCCTTCACAAGATAATTGCCTCTTTTTTAAAGCTATTAGAAGGTTGTTTTGGACTTGAGATATCTACTTTTGAATTGTGGACAGAGAAAAGATAGTTACTTGATCAGACTACCTCGTTTTCAAAAAACCAAATCACATCAACGGCAATGTGTTTGAACAAAAAACCATTAAAGGTGCATCATATTTGGAGACAGTTTTTCTCAAATTCCGATAACAAAATTGAGATAATGCTATTAGTCTAATACTAACAATGATTTAAATGGTTACAATTACTAATTCCGTGAACTGTTGTGATTTGTGGGTAAAGAATTTAGAAATGGTTGATAGAACAAAATTTCTCCAAAAACAAAAATATGTAATGAATAAAAACACAAAAAAATAGTTATATCTGTGAAGGATCACTGAAAATTGTCTCACATCTAATTAAGTTCTAACTTCTCTGGAGAAAGAGAAATCGTATGGTTGAATTGGTGCCCTTTCTGGTGACGGCACGTACTTTCTTCAGAAGTAGAAATGCATCAATCCGTGTTGCTTATTTTATGACCACCCACACTGCATGTATTATTATCTAGGATGTCCAGACATTCAAGCCATGGATGTTTAGACCAAATATGGGTTTTCATTTTTCTTCAGAAGTAGTAAATGATTGCATCCATCTTGGCTATTTTATGACCACCCACTACATGTATTATTATCACGGCTATCCAGTCATTCAAGGTTTAGACGAAACGAGGATTTTCATTAGAAAAATTGTATTTTCATAAATGACAAATTCTCTAATGTTGATTTAGCTGCTGTTGCTAAAAGCCTAATGTGATAAACTGAATTTTAGATCCCCACCAGTACATCTGAATTAGGAATTAGAAACTGTAAGAAAGAAATTTTCAGTAAAAATTATCTTATATTTTCCTTAATTCTACTAATAATTGAATATGCAAAATCAATGTTTTGTCCAGTTGCACTGTTTCTATAAATCGAATAATCAGTCTGTATCAAATACATTTAAAGGAAATGAAATAATTTAATAAAACAAATACTTTTAATTAAAAAAA
>JAOUZG010001186.1:1641732-1659576 GCA_026289955.1 Argiope argentata
GAAAGCTTCTTTTAGAATTCAGAATTTAGATTTTTAAAGTGAAATATTAGTTATTAGAAATTCTGGAAATAAGTATATAAAATTCACAGCTTATATGTGTCGCATATAAAATATTGGAATACAAAATGGGTTTCAAGGTCAATGCCAAGCTTTCTCCGCTTCAGTAGTAATTGGTTCTATTGTAGAATTCTAATCCGTAAACAATTCATACAAACTAATTATATAGCTTTATAAAAACGACATAAAATGTAATTGATCGTTATAATAATGAATCTTTCAGTTCATATCCAGTATAAAATTCTACATGGATTTAATTATTCTGCTAATACATTTTTTTAAGAATTGAGTTCAAGCACATCTCTAAGATAGGATTTTATTTAAAGAGAATTCGTTAATTTTAAAACAATTATTAATAATTATTTTTTATTTATTTATTTTTAAGTCATAGTTAGAAAAAAATAAGCTAAAATGCATAAGATTTTTTCCGGAGATATAGTTTAAATTTCATTGTAAAATCAAAACAGTTTAAAAGTATAAGTATTATAATTTTTTAAAAATACTGCCATCAGAAAGCGCTGTTTTCAGTTTTGAAGTCTATTTTAGATTTCTAACGAGTAAAGAAAAGCTGAAGGGTTTTTATTATAGTGCTTCTTTAATCCATTTCCATTAGTATTTTTCTCAATTGTTCTAAAAATTGCTGAATACATCCAAAATAATAAATATATAATACTCCTCGTAATATTTTTTCAATTTATTTCTGACGAAACAAAAAGTGAAACATTGCAATTTAATGAATTAAAAGAACTCAGTTAATTAACGAAATGAGTTAAATTCTTTGTTTAGAATGTGTTTCCTTTTATTATTTGAATTTAAAGAAGATGATAAAATGTGTTTAAATTTACTAATGAATGAAATATTTCTTCAATATTTTTCATGAGAGAGCATATAAAAGATTTGTTTCAAAGCTACCAACAGATATTAACGAACTTAAGACACCCATTCTTTGAAAGCGATATGCCAAACATACTGATAAAGTGTGGAATAAGTTACAATGCCGCCTCAATATCGTTAGTATTTCTGATGAGCGTCTCACTGAATACATGTAATTGAGCTGAATTTCAACTTTCAATTACTATTTTTTATTTCTGTTGAACAACATAGTGCTTTTTTTCGTTTTCTTCTAATACCTCTGCAAGGATGGGTTTAGTTTAGTTTGGTTATATTAAATCCCGTTGTAAAGCAGCACTAGGGCTATTTTGGGATGGAGCTCGTAATTTCGAATAGCAGTCAGATGACGAGGACGACACCTGAGCTAGTACCTTCTACTTTAAACCACACCAGAAGGAGGACGTTTAGCCCTGACTAATTTAACGTGCTACAGACCCCCTTACGCAACGATTCTTCCTTTGTAACCGGGCCTCGATTCTGAAACACTACGGCTCATGAGCCGAGACCTTGCCACCAGGACACTACGGCCCCTGCAACATTGGAATATCCCTTTATGGGCACCCTGAATATTGTAGTAAAAATTCTGAAAATTAACTGAATCGTTGAAAAAAAGCACAACGCGTAATAAATCTTTATCTTTCTAAATATATTGGTATAAATGTTGAAATGTCTAAAGATAAATGTCTAAATACTCAATGTAAAAATATCAATATAGCAACCTTCCTTCATTGATTCTATAAAAGTTTTCAATTTTAAAATATCCAACATTAGGATTTGTCTAAATTTATAGTCTGATTATTTCTTGAGAATATCGAAGTTGTATTTTTATTCATTGTTCCAATTCAAATAAAAAAAATTCTAATTTAAAATTAATGATAAAAGAGTTGAAATTATGAAAGACAGCTTAATATTTAATCCAGATTTAAGCATAATTCCGATTTTGAAAGTGGCATCAGTAATGCGTCTCATACCATTTATTATAAAGATAAAGACCGATACGGGCAATCACGTTACATTTTATGAAATATTCTCTATCTATTCAAATAAAAAAATTTGGAGGCAATATAATTTCCAATAATTTGCAAATTAAATTTATTTTCGTACAAATATTATTTTGACAAATTGAATATAATGAAAAATGCCGGTCATATTTTAAACATGATGAATGTTAGTAGTCTTTAAATATAAGGCAAGGAATGCACTTTATTGCATAAAGCTCTAACGAGGATATTTATAGGAGGGATGAGCGCAATGATTCAACTACAGTCCGATTCGTTTTATGATCGAGTAATGATCTAACTGTAATTACTTCCTGATTCAGTAATAATTCAGTTAATTTCACAAACGATATACCATTGATTCGAATATCTGTTCTGTTAAAAATTTATTAGCATTTTCACTTTTAATCCATTTGTATAAGAAATATCATACGATTTGTAAATTTAACTATAAATATGGGAAAAGTTGAAGGTCTGAACGCTTATCTACAGTTTAAATACAACAATCTGTATCCATCAGTCAGTAACATAACCAAATTGAGTTATTTAGAGTTTACACAATAGTATAACACAGTAAGAAAAACATAACGATTTACTATTTGAAAAGCAAGGTTCTATTGTAAATGTGGTTATTTATTAAACTTCGTCTTCTATACCAAATACAGAAGTGTAAAAATTACGGAAATTCGATTCAAAACTATGCAAAAGACCCTGGCATGTTATCCTCAATACTTATGAAATTTCTCTTTGAGAATCTTGTCGAAATTCTAAATATTTGGAATCAGTCTTTAAGGAGTTTAAAAAAAAAATTAGAAAAAGAAATTTTTCTGAAGTGATTAGAAAAATAAATTTAATCAATGACTGAAATAAAAATATTCGAAATAGGTTAATAATTGAAATAAATTTACTTAAATGTTCACTTTTAAACGTTTTTTTTATTAATTACACTTCTTTATTTATATAAAATACAGAAGTGTAAAAATTAAGGAAACTTTTGAAAACTATACAAGAGACTGAGAATCTATAAGGGCTTATTTTCCTCAAATACTTGCAATTTGCTCTATATTCTCCTTATTTTCTCTTCCAGAATTTCGTAAAGATTCTAAATTCTAAATTTCTAGAATCGGTCTTAACGGAATTCTAACAAATATTCGAAAATGGATTTTTTTAAAAAAATCATTTGAATAATAGACTTAATCGGAAACTGAACTAAATTTAAATATAATCTTAAAATAAACTGAAATAAATTTATTCATACATTTATATTAAAGCAATGATTTTTAAATTATTGAGAATGAAAATGAATAAAAGATTTTATGAACGATAAATAAACTGGGATAAGAAGCATACAAAAAAATTTGATGTCTTCGTGTATTTTTTTAAACTCTTCCATTTAATATTATATATTTTGTTGCAAATACCCAGACTCTATATCAATAATAGAAGAATGAACGCCACTAATAAAAACAACAGCGTCGTGTGATATGAACTGTAAAATAATCAGTCTGAATTGAGACACGTGTTAGTGAGCATGCATTTAAATAAATAAAATTATAATACTGCTATTGATTAATACATAATCTAAATATATTTTTAAAGGGTATATGTTTGTTGTATGATTGCCTTAATAAATTTATTTATTTTAAAAGAGATTGATGTTTTCATTGTTTTAATTAATTTAAGTTGTTAAAAACATTGAAAGAGAATAAAATTAAATTTTAAAAAATAATCGCAGGGGAACGCGTGTAAATTTCATATAGCGAGTAAGCGAAAAAGCCGAAACATTGGAATTATTTGTATTATAAATAAAAAAATTTCTTCAAAGAAATCGTTAGTAGTATAAAAGCACGACATGAGTGGACAAAATGAATCACTGAACAAAATCTGAATTCGTATTCGAATTGAGAGTTTAATGAGGGCAAAAAAATCTCTCGTAAATTGTAATATTTGGAAGAAAATCTCGTAAAATTTTCTCTCTTTTTCTTTCTTTTTTTTGTGAGAAAATGTCTGTCTCGAGTTGCGGTGTATTTTGAGAGGCACCTGTTGTGATGCGGAAGAACTTGACTTAATCCCGGGTGAGATGATCCGCGCAAATCAGGCGCAGCGGATCGAGAACTCGCCGCCACACGCTCTCGGATGTGGAATCGGAGAGAGGGAAGGGGGCGTTTCCTAATTACGCAGAAAAAAGGGAGGAAGCTTCCACTCTTGGGCATCGCTGAAACCGCTGCACGAGATGGTTTGTAGTGCCATCAGTGTAACAGAAAGGAGAGGGGAAACGAAGAAGAAACAGCTCTTTTATGGTGATTCAACAAAGAAAAGAAAAAAGTAATGATTGAAACAATCTTTAAAGCCCTCTTTTATTAATATAAAAATGAGTTAATTTTTTATTTTAACCATTTAATAATTTTTCACCTTTATAATTCATTATTGTGAATAATAACAAACTCAGAGAAACAAGTTTTTAAAATCCAATACCAGATGGCGTCAATGGTTTTAAATCAAAATTTAACTAACTTATCAATTCACTGATCCTTATGTTTTAATAATATTAAGAGAGCATTTTGTTATTGAGAAACTGTTAGTAAATCATTACCTAAAAAGAGTATAAATTTTAAAGTATAAGTGCTTGTTGCATACTCTTTATTTTCTAGAATTGTATAAATATAAAAATGCCATTTCATATTTGACGAGATTTATTCTGAAGTCTTTCTTGAATGAAATTTTCCCTATTAATCTCCCTTGAAAGTCAAATTCGCCTTTAGTGAATAGTGAATACCTTCTTCAGAATCTGACAATATAATCAGAAGAAAGGCGGAAAAAAAGATTGAGATGAAAGTTCTTTGAGGAATAAGATCTGGCAGAAATAGTATTTATATTTTAATCTATCTTTTTAAAAGTAGTCGCAGAGTTACATAATCTAATAGTATTTTAAGAGACATAAATTTCATGATATTTAATTTATTCTGGAACATATATAATTCTATACCACTCAATGTGCCTATTAGCGATTTTTATGTTCTTAATTAATTGGCAATAGAACATATGAACATAATTAAGGTAGACCTCTTCTAATTAAGATGTGAAATCCCTATAAAATAATTGAATTATTTTTATTCAATAATGCTTTCAACCAAATAAGTCATAAGGTCCATTAAACATTACTGATATCATTATTCATTAAAAAAACAGAAATTACGTAAAAAACAATGTTTTTACATTTTTTTTGTTAGTATTTTTCGACAGTGAGTATTTCTTTCAAAAGAATGCTGTCAAATATCACTATAAGTGACTGATAGAAATTCTCATAACAACATAAGTGAAAAATCTTAAATTCTTGGATGATATTACATTTTTAAATAAATTGCACCTTATTGAATTTTAGCAGCTAAACTGTTATTTATGTATTAAGAAAATATATGCTTTGTATGTATAAGAAAATGATGAAAACAATTTTTGTTTTCGAATGATGACGTAAAAAAAACAATAATTCATAAACAATCAAATAATATTTCTCAAATCTTGTACGTTGTTTTCAAATAAAGTTTAATCCTTTTAACTGAGACTCATGAAGCGTCTTGCTCTTAAATTAAGCTCCAAAAATTATTTTTTGAGCTTCAAACTATTAAATTCTTAGCATTTGGGCTTGGCATTGAGATTTATGCAGTATATATTATTCACAGATTTTAATTGTATTGAAAGTAAATAAAAAAGGAAAATGAAATCTGCTACGCACATTTCAATGTATCATGTCAGAACATCATTTCTTGAACGGCCAAGCACCATGTGCTCGTGCAAGTTAAATTATATTTTTATTCATTTTAATTGTTTCATTGAATGGGTATTATAAACGATCTAAAAAATCTTTGTCTTGCATTTATTGTTTAAAAAAATATTGCATTTCCTATTTATTTCATTTCATATGACATGCTCGAAATGGCATTTTTAAAGGTTTTATCTGCCGTAGTAACTTATTTTTTTTATCAGAGCTTTTGTAAATGTAATAGCAACGTGTTATTTAAAGCTGATATATATATATATTTTTTTGTGATGCTCCTGCAGATAAATTTTTCATTTTTCGCCTACGAATTTTTGTTGATGCCAAATCCTCATCCTAAAAAAACATCCTGTTCTGACATGATAATGAAAATATGTTAAATAACATTTTCCTAGATTTAGCTATTGAGCATTTAACATTTTAAACGTTAGTTAGTAAAAAAATCAGTACATATATATAAAACCTCTAGCTGATTGACCTAATATCAAACATCTTTTATTTTATCAATGATGTAGACAAGAGCTCTTCATATTGTTATCTTCAGAATAGATCTAAACTCATTTTAGCTAATATAAAAGATTTTTAGAAAGAACTCTCAATCTTGATTCGTAAAAAAAAAGTTGTTTCAATTTGAAATTCAGAATGAGGTCTTAAAATAAAAAGTAAATATTGAAAAGAAAAATATATTATTATTTAGGATTATTAATATTATTTGCCGTTTCCAAATTAAAAAAAAAGAATTTGGCTATAAACAAGATAAGAGTTTATTTATTTAATGTTAAAGTAATGAATTATGTGCAAAGACCGTTGGATTCAAATGTTGCAATATTTCCTAAATTATTTTATATTTTTCTTTGTTTGTAATTTATTTAATTTTTGTTAATATACATAATATTTTAAGAAGTTGGGCGGAAGTAAAAATAATAATGACAAAACAATTAACATTAAAAAATAAATACCATCAGGAACTAATTTCCAATATATGTAAACAAAAAACACACATTAGTGAAAGTTTTTAATAATCTACTTACTTTCAAGTTTATGTTTATGATATAACACTATAGTATACAAATTTCTTTTGCTGATATATAACTTAATCCTTATATCTTTTAGTGAAAAGAATGTTAGAAAATTTAATACCAAGACAATTCCTCTCTATGTGTTAAACTTTTATTTCACTCAGAAATAAAACTGTAATTTTCGCAAAAATCTTAGAATCCAAAGCAATATATGCATTTGAAAATATCCAATTTCTGATGAATAGCTTTTATTATCTTCTTACTCATTTTATTTTTTAAAAAAATATTTTCTATGTTAAAAAAATAATTTTTCAATGACTTAAATGCTCGCTCCGAGGACTTCATCTCTGCAAATCGTCCCCCAATCAAGCAAGCCTTTCGCCCTCATCGGAATCGAGCTGTGACGAAACCAATCAAGTGCTGATGTTACATTATCTCGGGGCATATCTCCGATATCGGATTTTTTGACGGCCCTGGAAGGAAAGGATAGCGGAGGAAAGCAAGGGGAAACGCCGTGTCACTCGACACCGGATGTACCGCTCGCTTCAAAACTCTCACTCGACCGACCGACCGTCAGCCTTTTTTTTTTTTTCCGCAATACTTTTTTTTTTATATTTAGTTTCGCTTTTTCCTCTGTCCAAGTGCGTGATTTTTTTTTCTTTTTTTGAACGGGCCTCAGGTGTGCCTAGCCACGGTTTTTTCACCTTTCTTCTTGTTTTAAATAGGATAGCTGAAGGATAAAACTGAAAAAAAGGGGTTGTAGGCGTTTTTAGATTTTTTTCCCCCTCGTTTTCTAGGTGTGAGTTCATGGAAGCATGCTGATTGGATTACAAATGATGACGATATTGTAGCTATGTGCTCTTGGCTACCCTGTCCGCATTGTATTCTACCTGCACTTCGGTTTCTATTTTAACTGAAACGGGTCATTGAAAGGGGAAGAAAAAAAATTTAAGCAGGCTTTGATAACTTTTAAGGATTTGCTGAAATAGTGATTATGTCACGCTATCTTTTGAAATTTTTTTTATGAAGTAATCTTTGTATGGTTGTAGATAAGGTTTATTTCTAAAATTCAAGCGATGAGTTTAGAATTTGAAGAGACAAGACGTGATTTCTGGTCAACTGATTTCGGGAAAACATTTTTCTGGATTCCTTAGAAGCTTTATCAAATCATGGATGATTTAAGATATATATCTTTGAGTATTAATAATTTCACATGAACAGGGCATCTGTATGGCTTCTGGGTTTTTTTTTCGTTGTCTTTCAAATTTTTGATATTTAATTTAATCGGATTATTAGCTTTTTTTTGACACAATCAAATTTATTGGGTAAAATAAAAGAATTTATCTTACCCTGAGACGTTTCCAAATATGCTTTGATGAAACAAAATTACTAAATGAAATTAATGAAACGAGATAAGAAGGTTTATTGATATATTTACTTTCGATATTCTTAAATAAATTTGAATTTTAATTAATTTCAGAAATAAACTTTTTTATTACTAAATTTATAATTCATATAATATCCCTTTTTATTTCTAATTTATATTATCAGCAACCTTAATGAAACAATTTTAAAATATTTCAAGACAAAGCGTGGTATAATTTATTATTCAACGTCAAATGTCAGTCTTTTAAATGCCAGGTCTCTGAATGAGCGTCCAATTATTAAAATTTGTATTGTTTACATGATATTTTATTTGTAAGTCATTTGTGTTTAGTTTTAGTTTCGGTACAAATACATGCGGCTGTCATATTTGGCCTTGCGACTGCATTTAAGATAGAACTTGGGTAAAAATAATAATATATAGATAACTTTTTTAAGACAGAATAAAACGAAACATAGCATAAAGTTATTAATATTGTTAAAATAATAAATATTATTAAAAAATATTGTAATGTTTTTAAAAATATTGGTTTTAAAATTTATTAAAAAAATATTTAAATTCATGTATGTATGATTAATTAAATTTAATTATTTGATTGCTTTAAATAAGTTTGACTTGTCAAAACTATTCGAATTCTTAAAAATATATAAATAAAAATTCAAAAATATAATTAATATAAGATCTTTTTGACTCAATTTTTTCCATCTATCTCCATTGAGGAGGAATTTATATTTACAAAATGTTTGTTCAATATTAATGTATGTTATTGAAAAACTGATAAAAATTGAATTAGATTTTCTGAGATATAAGTTCTATAGGACTTAGAAAGTCCAAAGCCATAAATGTTATTATCCCAATTTATTAATTCCAGTTAAGAACATAAATATATTTATAAAGTGTTTTTTAAATAGTTATAACATTTACAAAAGTTAAATATTTACAAGGTTTTCATATCTATTTCTAGATTCAAATAATAAAAATATTTTTATATTACGCAAACTTCCCAGTAAATAATTTAATTTTCATATTCTTCATATTGTTGTTATTTGAATTCATATATACCGCATTTGCTTATTATTTTTTTGTATCTTCGAATATCTTATTTTTTTTCTTTCTTTCCTAAAAAAAATCTCTATCGGGGATTTTTAAATTTTATCCTAGCAGCCTAGGGAAAAAAAAAGACATTCACAAATCAAATACATTTGTGGTTTATCTTTCGGATAAAAATATTTTTATCTTTGGCGGGAAAGGAAAAAAGAAAAATGGAAAACGCATTAAAATAAAATTTATGTCAAATGGTGGACAATTTATCATGCAGAACATTTTGCGTTTTGAAAAATTAAAAAATAAGACGAATAGAAGATTTTAAAAAAATGAAAAATAAAAAAAGCTTTCAGAGGGGAAAATCCCATTCCATTGATACTAGACGCAAAGCAGTTTCAAAAAAGGGCCATAGATGGCACTGCAGTATTGGAGTGAAAGCAAGAAATTTCAACAACCTTTTTCTTTTCTTCTCTCTTAACCGGCCGTTTGCTGTCATCCCGCTGGAAGCAAACAATCCATCATTTTGTTCGTGCTTTATATGAAAAAGATCAGTTTCGAAAAAGGCAGCTTATTTTTGAATGGATCGCTATTCGACAAAGTGATATGATATTCTGCTTTAAATTTGCTGATATGACCTATTCGATAGTAGTACTTCTTTTCATGTTTTTTTTTATATATATTTATTGATAAAAGGAAAAAAACTTGATGGGTTAGGAAGTCAGAAAGTGCCAAATTTTCCTGTAAATGCTTGCCATGTTTTATTCTTTATTCTTTAGAAAATAGTGAGTTTTAAAAACTGCGCCAGGAAAAGGGATTGAGATTTTGTAACTTAATTTTACAATAAAAGTAAACATAAATTTATTCTTCTTTAGAAATATCTGATGAATTTCGATTATTATTACATTAGAGTGAATGTTTCAAATTTGAAAATTGTTTTGTATTGAAATTTGTAGATTATTTTCATTTTCCTCTGTTCTAATGAATCATAAGTAGTTTAATTTAAAGTTTCTGTTTCCTTTTTTACTCTGCCCGCTTCCAAAAATATTTCGATAGTCCCAACATGAATAAGGATAATGGTGATTATTATGTAGACATAAATAAAGAATTTGTAATATTTTGAGGGTTTTTTTTTAAAACTGTTACAAAGCTGCTGTATATCTTAATTTTTATTCAAGTTTCTGTTTCCCTTTTTTTCCAAAAATATTTCGATACTCCATGTATGAATAAGGATAATTGTGGTTATTTTGTTGACACAAGTAGGGGGGGAGTAAAATAAAATAAGAGAAGTATTCCTGTGGATATTTTTTTAATGTCTAAGATGTTTCAAAACCAAATAAACTTCTATTTCAATTTCAGTTTCTTGAACCAAAAGAATAGTGAATGCAATTAAGTAACTGCCTGCTTTTTTTTAAATGAAAAATCGTTCCAATTTCGAATAGGTCATTTGAATATTTATTACTTGATTGCTGCTATTTTTCCTATCCTTTAAATTAATCAAACAAAGCAGAAGTCTAAATTTTTATACATCAAGCAAATTAACAGAATGGACTTCCATTGGACAGAATTAGTTCATAGTTTCATGATTAGAATATTTGTTTAATTTTATCTTTTTAGGTTGTTTTTTCTAATTCAATTCTTAAGAAAAATATTGTGAAGCTGTAAAATTTTAAATAGGAACCTTGTAAAATTAAAAAAAACATTTAATATTTAGATAAACTGTTTCTAATTTGCTCCCTTAAAACTTCAAAATAAATAAATTTAAAAATTAGAATCAAAATCAAAAATTCTAAAATTCTTAGTAGTAGTATTATTTTAAGTTAGCCTATGGCGTAAGCCATAGGCTAACTTAAAATAATATTTTTAAATTAATAGTTTTTTTTTAAACTGAACCTTCTGTTCTATATTGTATGCTAGCCATTCTTATTAATTATTATCATTTAAAAATTTATTCATGAAATAAATTTCAAATTCATAAATAGCATATTTTTGTTAATTTTGCAGTGACAACTTTTCTATAATTTTGCAAAACATTTACGCAGAAAAACGGTAAAAACAAACAAAAATTTTTTTATCACTATTCGTATTAAAAACTATTTAATAAAAAAATGAGAGTAATTTCAAACTCTTTTCCAGTGTAATTTGTAATTTTTGAAAAATTGGAATTTTTTTGGAAAAAAAAAGCTTTCTAATTAATTTAAAATAACATTTAATTTAATAATTTTCCATTGGTATTTGATACAAATTCGGATATAGAAAAAAAATCAAAAAATTTAATTTCTATTTTTAATTAGTTTTCACAAAAGAAGAAGAAAGTTTGATAAAGAAATATAACAGAAGAAAAAAGATAAATAATTGTATCTATGCATTAGAAAATATATTTGACCCACTATTTGAAATAAAATAGAAATACTTAATCTGTTGATAACCCCCCCAACCTGCGTTAAATTAATATGTTAGGAAAGGAATAATCTCTCTTATAAGCGGTTGAAATATGTTTTAAAACCTTTTTACTAAAATCCTTTATAATATTATTCGATTTTAAGTGCAACCAATTCTTAAAAGATAAAAACAGCTTGAAATTTAATCATTTTTTTTCTTCCTTTCTCCAGAGGCAAGGGAAAAAAATGTCTTCATCAGGTATGAAAAGAATATCAACTATTTTCTTCATTCAACACTTTCCAATTCAGGGATTTAAACTTACACCACCTTGATCCGACTCCCTCTCACAATCCCATATCACCCCTACCAATAACAAATATGCATGAAAGAAATATTTCTTGACCTTTATAAAGAAATATCATTCCTCAGGATGGTAAAGTAAGGGAGAGAAAAAAAGAATAGAAGTCCTTATGTAAGTCGTCCACCGAACAAATACACACTACAAGCATACCGAAAACATTCTTCATACCCTGAGTGTGATCAACTATCGTCCGGCACACACACTTTGAGGATTTCTCTTTGATACTTGGGGGATTAGCCGCCCCGTTCAAAAGGAGGATTATGGCGGCATGCATTGAGGAAGGAAAGAAAGAAAGACCCCCTAATCTGTCTGCCCCTCGAGTTTCCTTCGCGTGTTAGAAACTTCTTTTTATAGAGTGTTGCTTCTTTTCGGCAAGTTCATAAGGATTTTGTGAATGTCTTACATGGTATGGTCAAGTCCTCCAGAAGACTACTGGCCATGCTGAGAAAGGGATCATTTCAGAGGGGAAGTCTTTCTCACTTATAGGCTGTTAAAATGTTTTGAGCTCTGCGGTGTTGCTGTAACTTTTTATGCATGTTTATTATTATAGTTTCTTTCAGAGATGTTCCTTGTCCAAAATGTGAAATGTTGTTTTACATTTTAAAAAATTAACTACTGCTTGCTGTTTTAAACAAGTAATAGTAGTATCCGCTAAATTTTCCAGGATAATCTCGTCTTCTTTCCCTATAAAAGTTCGGACATTGAATAAAGCTGAAAATACTATGCAAAATATTGGTGAATAATAGTTATTAAACATTGATCTTTGATGGATATTTAGTATATGAAATATTGAATTTTGGCATAAATCTATCACACTAGCTTTTTTTTTCTTTTGCGATTAATTTCTGGCATATGATTAATAATACCCCCTCCCCCCAAAAAACCAAATATATGTTTTAAACATTTTTTATAAATTAAAATTAAAATTGGACCCTGAACTGCAATTTTAGTCTAAAAAATCAAACAAAAAATTTGATATATTTAAGGCGCTGTATTTTTGAATTTTTGTGTTCACATGATTGTGAAAGTACAGACAGACAGAAAGTCAACCCCTTGAAGGGTCTGATTCCAAATTTGAAGCACATCTAAATCTTAGATGTTAAATCTAAGTGTTACATTTTATCCATTTAGCTTTCTTTATTTTGCAGTTACTGTATTTATTTCCATTTAAGTAGCTGAACAGGAGATTCCTCGGAATGGAATTCGTTGGAAATCTGTTAAAAACTTACATATTTGGTGCCAAGATATGCCAAATTTTTTCCATTTAGCTTAAATATTTTTGAGTTATTTTTATCACAGGCAGAGAGACCTAATGCTAAAAATCTTTTTTTAGATTTTATAAGCCCCAAATATTTAAATTCGTCAAAATCTTGAGTCTGATTTTTTTGACAATTACAATACCTTCTTTGAATTTTATACGCGAGTAAGCTAAAAGCTTATAATGATTCCTCTGCCCCATCATTTGATCCCTGTGTGAATGTCTTTGATGGGTTTTTTATGTATTGATTAATGAATTGATTTCGTAAATTTTCTCATCATAATCATATAAGAAAAGACAAGGAAAATTCTTTTGCTAAATTGAATTTCCATGCGATTAAAAATAGCTCATTCTTGAGCCGAATGTGCTTTGTTAATATTAATACTTTTTGTAATTGCTCAAAGCTGTCAATTCTTTTATAAGTTAATTCCCAAACAGAAGTGATAAAGTATTTTGAATCGTAAACTTTGCACCTGAAAAAACAGTACAAAATAGTATCCATTAGTGAAACAAGGCTTAAAATTTTGAACAATTTAACTCTGTTTTGAACACTAAAAAATTAATAAAAACCTTTACTGGAAATGTCATAAATTCTCATATTACGTCTTCATAAGACGTTAATCTCACCATAAGAGTTTATCATAAATTGTATAAAAAATTCCAAAAAATAAACTATTAAATTTTATAATGTATTAAAAAAGAAAACGAGATGTTTCAATATAAACGGGGAAACTGGATGCTAAATAAATCCCGAAAGGATTCAATATAAAAGTTCTTAAAAAAGAATTTTAAGCTTTAGTTCGAAAATATCTTAACATGACAATATTGAATCACCCTAAGTTTGTCTTAATTCGTCTATCTTTAATATATATTTAAAATTTAACGTATTCAGCAAAAAACAGTGGCGTGTTCTGAATTTATTAAGAAAGCAAAGTTGAAAGTCAAAATAATTTTTTAATGAAAATTTAACTGAAATTTTGAAGTTTCTTTCTTAGTGAGCATTTGAGCATTTATTAAGCCTTAAAATTAAGTACAATTAAGAAATTAAATACAAAATTCGGTATATATAGAAGATCAATTTGTCTGTCAGAGAACATAATTTTTTTCATGATGATTAACACAGTTTACAAACAAGATGTTGATGTTATGTAATAAACAGTAATGTCGAGCCCACAAACATTAGCATTTAAAACTCAATAACGCTTTTTTATGACTTGATTCTGAACATGTTTAGAATTTTTCAAAATGTTGTTATTAATGGTATTTGTTATAAATAAGCGATCTGATGGCCGTCAGATATTTTAAGCCGATTGAGCCTCTCTTGTTTATAAGCATCACCAATTAGAGCTAAGGGAATGACTTAGCTACTTCATGCGTCACATTCGCTAGCATATCGCGTCTTTAGAGGGACGGTACATTCACAACCCTCACAGACAGAACACAGAAGAACAACCATGCTTGAACTGGAACTCGAACCCGAGACGCCCATATTAAGGGGGAGGCGCCTATTTTTAAACCAGGGCGTCGGCTTTCAAAATGTAAATTTGCTGATGTTTCTAAATGAAATGCGCATAAAAAATATTTTATTTTATTTATTTATTTTGTAAACATTGAAAGTTATAATTTAATGAATTAAAACTTCAATTTTATAAACAATGTCATGCGATCATATGTCATTAAAATAATACTTTTGAAAACTAAAACTGACGTTTGACTTTTTTTTTTGCATTTAATTTTTAAAAATGCAATATTAAAGAAAAGTTAGAAAGAAAATTTTCTTTAAAGTTATTAAGGGCTAAATTGAAGTTCAAAAGAAAAGAATAGAAAATTAAATGTGAAGAATGATCCATTATTACATACAAGCTTGAGAAACTTTGTTTTATCAAAGTGAAATTAAAACTTTGTCCAAAGAAATAAACGAAATAAATAACAAACGACATTACGATCTGAATTAGAATAAGAAGCATGAAAAATATTATAAAGCATAAAAAATTTAGAGAAAAAATGTATTTTTTACTTTTAAAATTAAGATAAAGAATCTCTAAATATAAGTTAAAAAATATGGCTATGAACGACAAAAAAATGATAAATGTTTTTTTCCTAGGCTAACATCGAAAAAGAAAGAGGGATACTATTTTTTAAGTTTAGAGAACAATTTTTTTCTCTCTGCCTCTTTAGCCATCCATGTCTCTGTGCATTAAAAAAATGATAAAACTGCTCTTCTTTTTATAATTAAAAATGTAATTTTTTTATCATTCTTATATGCAAGAATACGATGCTAATAGCATTGTAAAAAACAAACAAACAGATATGGGGGGGAGGGATCCCTCTTACTGTCTTGGTTGGTTAAATTTCGCTTTTAGCATCAGCAGAGCAAGCAAGAATTTCTTTTGTAACAGAACAAAACAAAAATTAAAAAAAGGAAGAGAAAAATATAAAAAAATAAAGCCGTTTTAAGAAAATGACGAACAAAATGAACTATTTCTAAGAACACTTAATGAACGTCGAAGAAAACGATAACGATAGAATTTCACGAGGGGAAAAAATAAAAAAATTCGATTCGATATGTGCTTAGAAAAGGAAAGAACAAGCAAAATTTAGAGAACGGCTTGAAGACTAAATGGACTTATATTCTAATTTCTCGCAACCCGAAATTCAAACCAATCAGTTCTCCCCTAATGGTCTTTATTGCTTTTATTATGCTTGGACTTTTTTTTTTTCCTTCTTCTTCTCATCCGCGTTTTCGATTCTTCTCGAACAAAAGAGGGAATTGACTCAAAATCATTAGATTGTCCTTATTCCAAACGCGTCCCCCCTTCCCCTAAAGGGTGCAAATGGATCCATTTCTAAAGTCGTTATCGCCGTTATAAGCGGAAACAGCTTTTCCGAATTTAATAGCGTAATTTCACGATTTGCGTTTTGTTACTGTTGGTCCAATGGGTTTGCCTGTTTAAATGGAGAATGCATACATGCAGGGGGATACGCGGCCGAGTTAAGAAGGGAGGAGTAGTAAAAAACAATAATAATTCCTAAAAATTCTTCTATCGCTTCATTCTTTGGGAAAAGGCTCTTTTAAGAGGTATCGAGGAATCTGATTGGCTTATCTCTTTCGCCTCACTGGGCACGCACTGGTCGAAACTGAATGTGACGTCATCAAGCATGCGCTGGAAAAGAGAAAGACGGATACGAAAATCGATAGAGTTATGCATCGTGTAATCGATTATTTTCAGATCTGGAATTCATTATCGCATATGTTGAAGAAAAGCGGAGGGAATAAAAATGATTTCAATTTTTGTCGTCACTTTTTATCATTATATTATTATTTATTTTTGTCATATTATCATTCTTTAACGTTCATCAAGATGACAAATGTCTAAGTGATATCGAAACGATTTTCTTGCGTGTATATTTTTTTCCCTTGCCTTCGCTCTTTATTTATTTTCATTTTCATTTTTTTTTCCCTCGTAGAGTTGCGCCGAGCTGTTTTTCAGCTTCTATAAAAGTCGTTTGTCATCTGCTTGCGTCGGTTAATGTTACAGGAGGGACCATCAGTAATAACTGCTAAGCTTTAAACGCTGGGGTTGTTCCGTAAAGATGCTGACGTCTTAAAAACGAAAGTTTCGAATGGAGCCTATAATTAGGAGCGTGTAGGAATATAATATTTTATTCGATAACTCGACGAGTTCTAAGTTCGAACATCTTTGAAGTAGATGATTAAGGAGCAAGATAAAATATTGGTTTTCCGAATAAAAGTGTTAAACATTTAGGAAGGCTATTTTCATTTTATTGAAGAAAACAATGGGACTTAAAATTAGGAAATATTCTTTTCAAAAATATTTATCTCTAACTTTGATAATTTAATTCTGTTAAATTTGTGCAATTAAAATTTATCTTTTAACTTTCGAATTTTAATTTTTCTTTTATATTTATCTTGGGTAAAATAATAGATTTATTTTGCCAAATGAAAATATTTGACAGATCTATATTTTAAAAATATTAATCAGATATTTTCAAGGGTTTTTATATAATTTTTGAATTATTTTTAATAATATACTAAAGAAAAGTCTTGAGACCAAATTGTGAAATTTCTACACAGACGATACAGAAGCATATATTGGACATAATTAAAGTTTTGTTAGAATTTGAATAGATAGCATAGAATTCTTTTCATATTATAGAAAGTGAAAAAAGAAAGAACGAAAGAAAAGTAGACATCAATGAAACTCCTGAAAATAATATGTTGAGAACATACAGAACAAAATGTTTCATGGATCTGGATTCTGAAATTTGCCTCAACCACTGACTGAAGTTTGCCTCCCCCCATATATAGAATATTTTTTACCTAAATACACCAAACTAAAACAAAATGCTTTGATAAAAAATTTAACTAAACTTTTTTTAAATTTTGCCTTTTTTTCCACAAAAACAAAAAATCTAATAAAATATTTAAATTATATAATTTGATAATTTAATTTGAAAAATACCATGGTTTAAATCTCCCTATAATGACGATCTCTATGCATTCAAAAACTTATGTTTTGTCCAAAAAAACACACCCATTCAAGGAATTTGTATTAAAATATCGAAATTTATCTTGGGAATTTTTTTAAATTATTTTTTAAAAAAATTTCCCCCAAAATCAACAATTTATTAATTAATCAGTTATAAACAATTGCAA
>JAOUZG010001186.1:1659976-1675746 GCA_026289955.1 Argiope argentata
ATATTCATTTACACAATGAATTAAAACCAAGAGATGAAGAATTATTAAATAAAAAAGTAAGAATTATATTTAATTTGGTTACTTAAAATCTTTATGAAAAATCTTAATTAACATGATTTCTTAATTATTCTTTTAATATCAAAATTGAAGAATCAGATCCCCTTAATTTCATGCTATCTAAATTTTGAAAAAAAAAGAAAAGAAAAAAGAGTTGAATGAATCAACTTCATAAGAAATTTAGATATGAAATAACAACCTGTATCAGTTTCTGATGATAATATTAAGAGAAAGTTTAGAGAGGGGCCTAACTTTAAAATATAATATATGTTTCTTTAAAAATATATATAATTATTTATTTGGGAAAGTTGTGTTTTTAGGATGAAAAACTTGAACAAAAATTCATTTTAAATAAAAGTGCGTTATTAAGTTCTGAAAATAAATTATATGCATATGATTAAACCTTAAAGAACAATCAATTCGCTAAATTTTTTTCCTAAATATTTGAATATAAAATTGTAATGCATTATAGATACAATTATATATATATTACATTATGTAGATTTTACAAATTTATTGAAAAAATCAAATAAATGTTAAATTTTTCGTTGTATATAGGATATATTATAGTATCGTATAATTTAAAAACAATTTTAATTTCTTTTATTCACCAAAAATATAAAAATGTATGGAAGCTATTAATATTTCCTTCTTTATCAATTCTTATATTTAAGTAATCAGAAAATCCTTCATGATTATGTAATCTCCCTAATAATTACGTAATCATAAGTAAATATCTTCTTTATCTGAACAAACTTCAGAATTACATTTACGTACAGAAAATATCTTCAAAAGAAACTGAAATATTTCATTTTGTTAATTAGTTAGTTCTTCTTTAAACAAACAGCGATACTTAAACTGTTCATTAAAAGAAAATTCTTGAAAATTTCGCGAACGAAACTTTTTGAAAGAATTGAATTCTAAACCAAGGTTAATTAGAAGCAAATAAAATATTTCAAAATATTTATTCCGTATTTCATAATATTATAAGACACTAACATTAGGCGATGATAAACAGTTTCTAAACAAAATAAAATTTAATTTCAAGCCTCAAGCTATAAAATATTAACTTTATTGTAGACTTTAGAGTTGATTATTTTTCTTCTGCCTGTAAATTTTTTCTATAATGATTCTTGTAACAAGCAACTAAAATTAGTGTATATTTATGATAGCTTCCAGGAGCAAATTTTGATGCTCATTTAACAATGATTTTTTTTGATGGTATGGTGTGATATTTGCTGATTATTTTCTTTCTGTTTCTTTGAAATTGTAGTGCAATGAAATTTAACAAATCTTTTATTTAATTAATCTAAGAAATAAACAAGTAAAAAAAATCTTTAATTTTAATAGGAATTTTTTTTAATTGAAGATCTTTTTATTCATTGCTATATTTATTAGAATGGTATTTTTTTCTACGTGTGTGGTTTTTATTACAGATAGAATCAGAATTATATAAAATAATGATTGAAATGAAATCCGCTATGCATATTTCAATGTATCATGTCAGAACATAATTTCTTGAACGGCCAGGCACCACGTGTTCATGCAAGTTAAACTATATTTTTATTCCTTTTAATTGTTTCGTTGAATAAATCACTTTAGTATTGCAAACGATCCAAAAATCGTTGTCTCGCATTTATTGTTTAGTAAAATATCCCATTTCCTATTTATTTCATTTCACATAATCACGAGCTCAAAATGACATTTCTCTAGGTTTTATTTACTGTAGCCATTAACTTATTTTTTTTAAATCAGATCTTTTGTAATTCGGATGGCATCACGTTATTAAAAGCCGATTTTTTGAGATGTTCGTGCAGATAATAAAATTTCAATTTTTCGCCTATGGGTTTTTGTTGACGCTACAGAACCTCATTCATAAAACAATATGACATGATAAACATGAACATGTTCAGACATGATGAAACTTGAAATAAGGAAAATGAAGTAGAACAAAAGTTATTATGCTTTGAATAATAATAAGTTACTCTTATAAGACTGTGACATGCAAAAACATTTCTCAAATTGTTGTTTGTTTAGCTCCAAAGTATGAAATCTATTATTTTAAGGGTCATGATCAGTTGCTCCACTAAGCTATACATTTTACAAAACAACTGCATATCCAAAATAATTATTTAATATATATCTAGGAATCCTATCAAATAACTGAATTATTCACTTTAATGGCAATAAATATACCCTTTTATGCTTCGCATAGAAAAATAAATAAGCTTTTAAAATAAAATAAAAATTCCATACCCACGAATATTTTACTGTCAACACGAAATAATGGCGTTTTCTTTTCATTTTTTAAACTTTACTTTGTTATACATTACTGGATGAAATATATTGTTCATAGTCACTTCACATTTTATTATTTATAAGATTTTTTAAAAAATAACGATTTTTATTAAACTTATTGTACATATAAACAATCTTGTGAGATCACAATATGTACTTTTTAGAAACATCCTTCCAACAAATACAATATTCAGAGGTTCACTTATAATAAACTTCATAAATAGAAACTGTACAGATTTAGACTCCTATCTGAATTTCTTTTCAAAATCTATGAGAAATTCTTAAATATTTCAACTTCACCGCTGCCTTATTTCCTCGCATTCACGATCAAACATTTCATAAGATACCAGCTCCCAAACCGAAACTTACGATCACAATAAACCTAAAGAGTCATCCCTTCATCTATAAACTTCTTACAAAGAAAAAATAAAACACAAATAAACATTTCCCATAAACAAAGTAAACAAACACTTCTGGGTGCCATAAACAAAAACCAACTACTCCAGTAACTGTAATAGCCACTGTACAGGCCGTATATATTTACTACAATGCTGACCAAACGGATGGGGGTTGGGGAGAGCGGACAAAAGTACATAAATGGGCCTAAAAATGTATCAGAGAAACGTCCCGACCCCCGATGTCGATATCAGCCCCCACTTCCCCTGTGACGTCACATGTTTGAGGGCCGCAAGCTCACGGATCGGTGATATTTTCAGCCACTTGCACGTTTGAGCTCCAGCGAACAGGACGATGTGGTTGAAGTAAGAGAAGAGAAATGTTATTCTGCACTAATTGAGGGTTGAACCGCGAAATTGCTAGGCGTGAAATTCCAACGCGTGTCTATGTGACAGGACAACTCAATGAGTTCGTTGTAGTGCGTAAATGGGGGTATGAATGATTTTCCCATTAGTCTGCCCTTGTTTTTGTCTATAAATAAACACGATTCATTGATTGTTTTCGGGAGTCACGTGAGATATCAGGGAATTGACAGAGAGAATTGTTATTGTCATTACTCCGCAAATACGACCGGCTTTTACCATAGGCCGTCCTGCGTACGGACGATTACCGCCAGGCAACGTACTGGCCACCGGAAAATAGATGCAGTTTTATGGTAAGTTGCATGACTGGTTTTCGCTTGAAATGCTTGATCAAAAGAAATTAATTTTCAATGATTTTAGATAGCCAATCAACAAGACAATTGCATGCATAAATTTGAATGTTTATATATTGATTTTATTTTTGTTTTGGAGTTTCAGTGTTAATAGATATGATTTTTAAATAATAATAATAATAATAAATATTTGATTTTGAAGCCTGTATGCCTGTTCTACAAAAAAACAAAATGCCCATATCGTAAATTTCAAAATGCTTTTTATTTCTAAAAATTACCGACTCTTTTGTTTGTTTGTGATTTGTTGCTGTTATGAAAGCTATCAGTATTTGAATGCTAGGCTATGGATCTTTTGAAATAAAGTAATATTTTAAAGATTTATCTAAATATGCATGCATATATAAAAATAAACACTACGTTCATAACTGTTAAAAATATTTTATTACTGATTTGAGATATCTCGCATTCAATGGAAAAAACAAAATTTACTTGTTTAAAAATATATAACTTAATTTTCTTTCAGTTGTTATCCAAACATTTACACACGCAGCTTAAAAGTGATATTTTGTTTCTACTGTAAAATATTATCATTAAAAAGTTGGTATTTTAAGAACGAGAAAATGAACATATGTTACATGTTTATCTCTGTAAATATTACTATTTAAAAAATAACTAACGATAGAATGTTGATCATACAAAATTCAATGAAATTTCTATTGTTTATAAATGTATCTAAAAAATACTACTTGATATTTATATATGAAAATGTTTGTAAGTGTCATCGTGAAAATATAAATCTATAATATCTATATTCGTTCTCCTAAAAAATAAAATTTCTTCCAAGTTTACTATTTCGCAAATGTATTCAATATTCACTCACATTCACTCTTACTGGTACATTTATTTCTCTAAAAAATTATTTTCCTTACTAGGAGAAAGTTTTAGCTATCTTATATTGACAGTAGAGAATTATAGAATGAATATACATTAGAATGCATAGTAATTTTTGTTGTAATATAAATAAAAAATGTGGCTATATGTGCATGTATAAATGTTCTCTTTCTCATTGGACCGATTTAAAAAAAAAGCTTTGTACAATTATTATTTAAGATTAGAAAAGGAATAAAGTATACTTTTCAAAAGGCCAAAATTAACTGAGCGTTTAACTAATAAGAAATTAAACCGAAATGTTTAAATTTTTCTCCAGACATTTTGACTAAATTATTTCACAAAAAATATTTTACGCTATCTAAAAATTCGAAATTTTATTTTTTTACAGAAAAAGTTTCTTTTCCATGCAATTTTTTAATTAATTTTTATAATTTTAATAAATTATTCCATTCATGCGAGAGAATTTGAAATAAAGGAATTTGTAGATACTCCGTTGCTAGGCAATGATGAGATTTAGGACTACCCTATCTTTATTTATTTAGATTTTGATGTTTGTGTTTGATTTTTCCCATATTTCTTCGCGAAGTATTTTATTGGTCTAAAAAGAATTTCAAAACTTATTTAAAAAACAAAGTTACAAATAATAGAAGGGTTTTATGTACCATAATTAGTACTTAATATAAAATATGCTTTTGAATTAAAGATAAGTTACTTCAAAAGCAGTTGTTTATTGACGCGTTAAGATTTCGTCGGTAGCCAATATTAAATATGTTCTCTCTTTTTTTTTTCTTTCTCTCTCTCTCTCTTTCTCTTACGACACATAATTAAAATTTTGTTAACAGACACTGAAGTATAAACAAGATATTAATGAAGTTTTTTCCGACACTTAATTAAACAATAAGTTTTTCATTTGTAATAAATTATTAAAATTTCCTCTTAAGGAATGCTGGGTATTTCAACTTGTGAAATATAAACTGAAACAAAACCGCCTAAAATTATTAATATACTTACGAAGAATTTTCATTATTTTTATTGCCTTTGTTTTGTTTATTACTGAAGATTTTTGCTTGCTTTTAGTAATTAAAATATATAGACAACAAGAAGATAAAAGGGGGAAGAAAAAAAAGAAATTATGAAAGGTGTTCATCATAGTAAAGAATTCATAAATGGAAGATAATCTTTGCCAATAAAAATTGGCCAACGAAAATTTTCATATCGCTGTAAACCAGCCATGCAATACTTTATCTATCAGAGCACTACTAGGGGATTGGGGTAAGGGGAATACATAATGAATTTTGGATAAATATTTTTAGAGAAATTTAATTTTTACTTTGAAATATTAGATGATTCTTAATTAAATTAAAAAACAAAATATTTTGATCTAATTGTGTTAATCAGTTGCTTTCAACAAACTCGAAAAATTATCAATAAACGAAGTAATTTCCTTAAATCCTTATAAGAATTAAAAACTTTTATTACATTTTTACTATGATCTACTTGTTAATGTATTGTTTGCCATAAATTTTGTAATTAACAATTACAAAAAAGATTTCTGAAAATTGCTATAAGAATAATTGGAACATGAATATCATATTCAAATAATAACAAAAATAATAACATTCTTTTAAAATTTTAATATTATAATACTTGTATCATCTATAAACAATTTATAAACATTTTTAATATGAAAGTAGTCGCCATTTTATATTTCTTTACAAGACATTTAAACGTGTCAATTTATTGAAAATAATGAAAATTTGATGATTTAGTGCTGAAAATCAAAAGTAATCACTAACTCAACTGTAAAGTTAAATTTAGAACCCAGAATTTAGAAGACAAAAATAAGTTATTTCGATCTTGTTTCATTAGTACCTGTCTCCATTTCTCTCAACGGTATAGTTTATGAATGAAAGAAAACTGTTTTTGTCGTATTGTTTTTCTAAAGAAAAAAATAATAAATTTAAATACATAATTTTTTTTTAACTAACTTGCAGAATAAACGAATTCAAACCAAATTACTTTTTATTGCGTGTCAATCGTATAATATTAAACGTTTGAAAAGAAAATTTAACAACAATTTGAAGTATATGAAGTTTTTTCGAATTAATTTAGTAAAATTACTTAGAAAAATCGTTTGCATGATATTTTAACCACACTTTTAAAACCAAAACTTATTCCGAATAATTTATTTTAATTTCAGAAGTTTATTATTTAACTTGAGTAGTAGTAGTGGATTTATATTCAGAATTATTGCTTTCCAATCAGTTTTGATTACAACACATTAATTTTAGAAAAATCTTTCGACGTTGATTGTAATAAAGCAGTTATTTGTAAATTTTCGAATGATAGAATCTATAAAGATCGACAGTTTTGACAGATTTTAATATTTAAAATTAAAATAGAGCATATTTGATTGCTTTAGATAATTAAAATTAAAGAACTCATGTTTGATTTGAATGCTCTCATTTTTTTTCCGACATCATGTCTTTTAAACTGTATTGTTTTAATTTGACATTTATTAAATTGATATTACATAATTAAATTATGGATAATCTAAATAATTAATTAATTTAGATTTAACTAATTGAATTAAATAAGAAATTGTTCTTTACGGAAGAAAAGGCCTTATTTTTTATTAAAATAGTCTAATAAAAAATAATAGTAATTCTCCAACCATTCATTTCTCTTTCTAGAGATCTGAGTGTTCCTGGGCAAAGTTCATCCATCACCATTCCCGGGGCTGCGGTTTACCAGGGTTGTGCAGGGGCAACCGACGACGTCATGCCTCACAAAGGTAAATTTGATTTTAAAATAACATTTTTATTCTATCCCCTACAAAAAAAAAACTAAATATAATGGATGAATTTTAAAGTTGTTAGAAATAATTTGGAGATATTTCAGAATTATAAGATTCTAATAAAACAGATTTATAAATTGAAAAAAAAAATGAATAAATGATGAATATATAGAGAAAAATAATTATCAAAGAAAACAATTCTTTCTTTATTGCTGATTTCGTTTAACTTTTTTTATATTTGTCAGTTTTAAAACCAAACCAAACAAAACAAAACTGAAGAGGAAATGGATTTGTTTAAATAACTTTAGTTTAATAAACTTAGGATCTGTTACGAAGACTTTAATTTAAGAATTTTATTTTTATATTTTATTCATATTTTTCATAATAGTTTTGTTATTTCTGGAAATAGTTTTTCTCTTATATCAATATATTTCCAGGTAGCGTTAAGCTTTATTTTGATATATTTGATGAGAAAAGTTTTTTGTATGCTATTTCAGACATATTCTATAAATCTTTTACATTAAATTATCTGATGTTTCAATTACAACCATATTATTTCTTAAACAATATTTATTTAATTTGCCTTATAAAAGCTTAGTTAAATCAAGAAAGTGAACACAGCATTGCAGTTTAGTGGCATTGTATCAATAGCGATAAAAATAAAAAGCACTCAGTTAAAAGAACTAAGGGTAAAAATAAAATGTCAACGAATAAATTTAAACAAAAAAAAAATCTATTCAATGTATTTTAAAAATAATATTTGCATACATAAAATTTTTAAAAAATTATATCTTAGCCTTAAATTTCTGTATCTTAAGTTTACTCATACAGTAATCAATTATGAGTTATTTACAACTAGAATAAAATTCCATGGAAAATAACAACTAAAATAAAATATATGGAATTCTTATTTCACTTTATAATATGCGAAATATATATTTTTTTTAAAAAAAAGAGGGAGAAAAATACACGAATGGAGAAAAGGAAAACAAAATAAATTGTGAAGCTTCAAACAAATTTTTATTTGGTTTTAAAATTTGAAATTAACATAAATGGCTGGAAAATTTCATTTCATATATCACATTTAAGCATCTCATTTGAAAGAGATACTTTTTTTCAACTATTTGTTTTGGGAAAAATTATTATTTTTTTACTTGCTATAAAATTAATAAATAAGACTTCCATTATATGTTACTCTTCGCCTAATAATAATTTATATCCATTTTTTTTGTGTGAGATATATTCGTGCGAAAAAAAGAGAATAAATGGCAAACGAAATAACTCGTGAAATCTCATTATAATATATATGATTTTTACGCTTTGAAAGTCGAATAATAAATTTCAAATGAAATTACTCGCAAAAACTCATTATAAAATACTAGATTTTTATACCTTTGAAGGTTAATAACGCAGCACAAATTCGGACACTTCTTTCACACTTCTTATCTGTATTTTGGAGTCAAATTAAAAATGAAAGAAATGAGTAATTTTTTTATTTATATTTGTAATATTAAGACATATATTATAAAAATATAAAATAGGTTTTTCATTACTGTGTTTTCATTTTCTAATCCAGATATCATCCTTTTTTTCCATAGCCTTTTTCTGGTCTATTCAACATACTATTTTTGTTGAATGAGACTTCATTTTTATAAGATTTTGTAAGAAAACAAAATGAATTTGAAAATGTTATAAGTCTTGTTTTGCTGAAATTGCTTCTTTCCATTTGCTTTAATGATTTAAATATAATTTAAGATAAATATAAAAATTTCATCTTTCCTCCACCTGGAAAATTAATAGTTCCTCAATTTAAATGAAATTATTAACTTTTTCATTTCCTTGTTCTAAGAAATTATTTTTATTTTTAATTTAATCCTTTGAAAAATTTAAGAACAAAACCCTAAAAAACGCATACATGAAAAATATTTTTAAAAAATTTATTTAGGGTTTAAAATTGATCGTTCCCTCTCTCTCTTTCCCGAAAGTTCAATCTTTTACAAAGTAAAACTCATAAATGAATATACGATATATTTTCGTCTGTTATTGGAAATCCGAATTTTATTCAGTACAGAATTTCAAATATAGATGACAACTTATTCATTCAATTCAAATAAAAACATACTTTTTTTTGTAATTTTCTATAATAAAATTTTGCAAGGTTCTTCCCAGATAATATTTTCAATGTACTTAATTGATTTTTAAATAATTTTAGAGGATTCTAATCGACAATCTGCATTCATTAAAACAAAAAAGTAACATTTTCCAAGTATGATACATTACCATATCGTTTTAATGACTTTTATTAATGAATTTAAATCTTCGGATTTCAAAAAGCAGTTTTATTTTTATTTATGTAAAGATTTAAAAAAAAATTATTATTTTTATCAGTAAGCATCTATTGGCTGTTAGTATTGTGCATTTTTTGTGCAGATAAAACGCAATTTAACAAATCTGAAGCAAACGCAAAGAGTCTTCGGGTTTTTTGGCGATTTCCAGATTACACCAAGCTCTATCAGACATATTATATCAAGGTAGGGAATTAATGGATTTACTTGGTAATTAATTGCTCCAAAATCGTCAATTTCGATATTTCAATCGCCAAGCTGGCGACAGTTTGTGTTTTTTTGGTAATTAATATCGTAAAGACCCTAAAAATAAACAAATACCCGCAGAGAGTCCTTGATTTCTGAAAAGTGGATATATACATTTTTTTTCTCCGTCATATCAGTATAAATGTCTACAGAAAATGATTTTTTGATTGTTTGTGCACGAAATGTTTTATAAAAATACAAAGAAAAAAAACGAATAATTCCTTTCTATTGCAACTTAGAAGAGCAATGTGTAATTATACGTTTAAATATTCGAAAACAAATATGTATTTCTGTAAAATTAAACATCGAGATATTTATTTTGATCCTAACACAACAGGTATTCAACAGTCAATTATAAAAAGATACATCCTCAGCAATTCTGTAAGTATTTAAACCAAGATACTTGCATATTTTTTCAAACGCTATATTTCGCTTTAACGAAACTCTTATGAATACAAAGCATGTGTTTTAGCCATTTCTAGCGAGATAAAAAGAAATGTTAGTCGTTTCGTTGTTGCTGAATTTCGTGCCACACGTGGAGGACGGAGTGAATCCCTAAATCCGTTCTTTTGCCTGTGCAGGGGCTGTCAGCGCAATATGATAAATGGATTCTTCGGAGGTTCCGCGGCCACTTTCTTTATTCATGAATTTATTCACAGTCCTGATGATTATTCCTTTAATGTTAAAGTTGGGGTTTAGGTCTTTTTGCATCCGTATAGAGGTTGGTGGGCAAGTAATTGTTGGGGTGAGGAGGTTTAAGTGTGCGATATAGAAATGAAAGGAATGGAATTGGACTTTTCTCGCACCGTTGATATTTTTGAAGAAATATTTCCATCTATTTAATGGCTTAGGAGCAGTTAAAACTTTGAATCTGTGATCTGAATGCAAATGGTGGGTTTGTATTGTTAAAGAGAAATAGAAGTCATATTTTACATGAAACTATTTTATAAGATTGTAGGGATGGTAGATATTTTTCATGAAGTTATAACAATTTAAAATTTTTATATCTGTTTGATTCACACTTTTGTAACAGTTATTTATTTAACAAATAAAATAATTTTTTTATTGTTTTGGATTTGGTTGTTGTTTGGTGTAAATTCCAAAAGATTTGATAAGTTAATAAATCTTAATATTGAAATTTATTTATTGTAGTTCACTCCAATTGATTGAATTACGTTCAGATTTTCTGCAAATTTTGATTTAAACCTTGGATATTTAATGTAATGTATTATCTAAGGATTCAAACGAGTGACAAGGAAAGGAAGCCTCTTCTTGTAGAAGATTTCTGAGATTATAATGTGTGCGGTCAATAAATAAATGTTTTCAAATTAAATTTAGTTTTCACAAAGGAAGAGCTGATCTAAAATATTTTTCTTTGTAAAGCCCTTTTAGAACTAAGCAAGATTAATCATGCACGCTTAGCTTCATAAATATTTTTATGTATAAAAATTACTACATGGTTTAGGTTAAAAATATTTCAAAATATCATTATTATTAAATAAAGTTTATTATTATTGTTATTATTGAATTGTGGTTACATTTTAAGTGTTTTCAAACATAGAAAATAAGTTTTCAAAAATCCAATAATAGACCGTTTATTGGATTTTACAATTTCCCACTTGGTAAATATTGATATTTTTAAATTTTTCAATTAATATTTTTCAAAAATTTGAATCAGTAATATTTTGTTTATGATAACATGAAAACACTTTCCACACATTATCTTGAGGCCATTTTGTGGAGTTTATATAGACATCAATTGCAATCTTTTTTAAAGTATACTTTACTTAGTGCCAATTTGGGTTGAGATCTTGTATTCATATCTTATTTCAAATAAAAAAAATGATATTCCCTTAATTCTTGAAATTGTTTCGTATAACAATATTTTATTTTCCATATACACCGTCAAATTGCTCGAAATTCAATTCAATCTTGAAAACGTTTTGCATAACAGCATTTCATTTTTCATCTATATTGTCACAGTTGCTAGCACTCCCATTCATTTTAGAAAACGTTTTATATAACAGTATTTTGTTTTAAATATACATCTTCTCAGTTGCTAGCAATACCGTGCATTCTAGAATGGGTTTCGTATAACATTATTTTATTTTACATACACATCGCCTCAGTTGCTAGTATTCCCAATTACACAAGAACAAAATGAATGACAATCGAACGGAACTCAGTTTATCGCCCCCCCCAAACTTATAATATTTCGAATTGCATTTCTTTTCTACTCTTGCATTTTTTATTAACCGTTCATTCTTTTTAACTGACGCTTTGCTGAAACGTTACTTTATCAGCCATCTTCCCTTTTCCGAGCCGATGCTTTTGAGTTTCAAAATCACGCGCTATTGTTTAAACTTCAGATCCGAAAGGTCAACAAAACTCGTTAGAAACATTTCCATCCGCAAATCAATCGGACACGAGTAGTTCCTCAAACCGAAACAACAAGCCAGCAAACACCCTGAGCAAACCCTGTGAGGGCTGAAGGCTGCCTCCTTCGATTAACTGACAGACTTCCATTCTCCAAGAAAATCATTGATTTTCCTACCCACCATTTAGCTCGAGTATGCAAATTCATCAGTGCGCTCCGGGCGCAAAGCGATATTGATAAAGAGATCAGCTACAAGTTACAGCAGAATCTTCATCGCTGTACTCACTACGTTGGGCGGGTTATTTTTTTTGCAGCCCTAAATCGAAGCGTCTTGTAATGTTTTATTGCATTGTAGTGGCTTTGACTTCCTTTATTTCTTCTGGTGATCGCTGTATTGTTGGATGGATTTCCCCATCCCTTTTCGGAGGGGGGTGCATTGTGTTCCCCGCAGGGTATTTTGTGGGACGCTAGATTAAAATCGAAGCCTAAAAGCGTTGGTGGCAAATATGGCGGATGAGATTTAGATACTTGGGTGCTGAGGGGTCGTGGACAAAGTGAGAGAAATCGGTTGAATATTTCAGGGACCAAAATATGCTTGTGTATCAACAACAGCAAAAACGCTCCTTCTGAATTAGTTAATGCCTTTAGATTCTTTGGTGCAGTATTGAAAAGAGAAACATAGAAGATACATATTTATTAACATCCTAGGACATTGAAGATAATATTTATCAATATCTTGGAACATAGAAAATACATATTTATCAATATCTTGAAACATAGAAGAAACATATTTATTAATATCTTATAGTATGTATTCGCATAGAAACTATCCCGTGCAGATTCTTTAGAATCGATATTCAAAATTTCCATTGACTTTTTTAATTCCTGGATTTTACAACATTTTTTGGTAGAAATTATTCCAATAAAAATTAAGACATTGCTTATAAATATCCGTTTAGTCTCTAGTCATTTATTATTCTTAATGTAACAGCGGTATATGAAAAAAAAATTATTATTAAAAATTTAGTTAGAGGGGAGGAATGTTACTTATATGATGTTTTTCAGTATATTTATGTAAAACTGATTCAATTGCTGCTTTCTTCCCGTTTTTCTTTTCTATAGAATGAGAAAGCATGGAATGTTTCAACGAAAATTATTTAAAATTTGACACACAACACAAAACTACTATCTATAATGGATATCTAAGAGACTGCCATCGCGGAATGCATTTTTAATAAATGTAATTGAAACATGGAATGTTTTTTGGTTGAAGGATTAAATTTTTCGTATCTTTCAGTCAAATCGAGTTTTCTAATTATTTACTTACATGTTCAGTATGATTGCTCTTATTTGAAAAATTAAGAAAGAAAATAAAGAAGAAAATATAGATAAAAATATTCATAATAATTTATAATAATATAAAGCTATCTCTTTTTCGGATTCTTTGAGCTTTTTTTATAGTTCAATTCAGAAGTAAAACTTTCAGTGATTATTTTTTTTTCTGTTTTGCTCAAATTTAAAATTATTTTCAAATTATAATCGATTTTTATAAATTAAATTTAAGTTCTTTAAGTAAAATTTAAGTATTATTTTTATACTCTCTGGCCAATCTTGTATCACTTAAATTGCCAACAAATATCTTTTAATGTTAGTATAAAAATTAACAAGCAATACACTATACCAAAATATTTAGCGACTCATTTAATTTATTATTCATTTTTCATCCTATATACTTCAATATTTAAAGGTTCACGTTAAAAAATATAAGGGATTTTCTCCTACTCTGTGATATCCCTATTTAGCAAAAATATAAGGGATTTTGCTCGAACTACTTTTAAAAATATCCGACCTGTAAATAATATTTCACATACAAAACGGGGTCCCCTCAGTGGGTGTCGGGACTCATAATTCGTCATAAACACCCTGGTTTCTGTTCTCTATAAGCTATTCTTGTTTCTGGTCGTATGACGCATGTCCACACTCCGCTAATGAGATCTCTCAATTGTGGACCATGTACAGAGGGGTTAACGATAAATATTCTTATGATTCCGGTGGTGGGAAAGAGGATGCCCAAGGGGGTGGCACGGTGCGGAACACACCCTGTGGGAAACGTTTAGGTTTCGGCTGAGTTCACCTACGGCCACTTTGTGGCGTGCGCGAGACAGTTGTAAAGTAATTTAGCTTGGAGATGAAAAATGGTTCTGAATGTTCCATGTCAATTGTAAATGTTCGCTGACTGACAAATATTTTGGAAATGTGTCCATTACCGACGTTTTGAAGGGTGACTTGAATGAGTATATGTTGCTTGACGGATATTTTTTCCCCCAGAAAATAATAACAATAAGCTTATGAGTATCAAATGGAAATATTTTAATTTAAAAGAGTTAGGATGGGTTAAAATTTATGAAAATTATGGTATCTGTAATGAAAACAAAATTTTAATTCCATTACATCTCAAGAGTTTAGAAAGTTATCAGTGTTGTAATAATATTAATGGCGATATTTTCTTATTACCATTAATTACTACCGTTCGAAACTTGTGCATGATATATTATTTTGCAACTGTTCAAAATTTTTAACGAATGATAGGAACTAAAATGCGGAAAAATGTAATTAATAGCTTAAAGACTTTTCTGAAAATTCCGAATAATATCCAATTTCTGTCAGGAAAAAATGTTATAAGTATTTCATTCATAAAGTAGAAATATTTAATATTTAAAATTTAAAGCAATTTGCAATAAATTCAATATTATTGTGTTGTAGTTGTTATCGATATATTATGGTATCTATAAAATAATATTTCATAGATTTAATTATGAAATATATCGTTTTATCTCTAACAAACATTTTACTTAAGTCAGTACTCATATGCATTAATAGATTAATAAGTATACCAGAATCAAAAAATTGTTCTGATGAAACATATTTGAGACTAAGATATTTTTCACAAAATGAAACAATAATTAATTTATTCTTAAACTCTATCATGTGGATTGATATTTAGTTGCTACAACCATAATCTTTAAAGTACAAATTTTGCTGGAATATTTTAATTTCAATTTTTATTTTAACCTTTAAAAATATACAAATAGAGGAAAAACATAACGATTTTTTTACGAGTTTTTAAAAATTGTCAGTACTTTTCAAGTAATGAAACTTAGTTTGTACGTAATCAAAAATTTAAACTTTTTAATACAATGCATCCTATTGCACATCTCCAATACTTGAATCAACGGAATCATTTATAGAACACATTCTTACCCTCCTAAAATAGTTTCAAGTGTTTTTAGAAATAATTTTTCATTGTATGTGCGTTGTGTATATATTGCTTATCTTAGTTTGCTAAAGCAGGAAGGCTGACATTATGCATTTAATCATCTATAGATTCCCGACGCAGTGTATACAGTCCTATTCCCTTGATCGCCGTTCAAGATACAGGTCAGTGATTTTAATTATCTATATAATTAAGTTCATGACCTGCTCATTATTCTATACAACATCAATTTAGTAAATAATTACGATGCCTACCTTTGAAAAGTTAAATAACCCAGCAACGCAGGAGCCTTAAAACAACATCTTCATTTCTATAGTACTGAAAAACTTAGAAGTCAAATTTTTAATTCATTTTTCAATAATTATACTAAGAAG
>JAOUZG010001186.1:1675756-1697449 GCA_026289955.1 Argiope argentata
ATATATATATATATATATATATATATATATATATATATATATATATATATATATATATATATATATAACTTCTAAAAACAATTAAGATGCTTGATTTCTTAATATAATTAAAGTTTTACCAAAAATTAGAAGAACTAAAACGGATACTGGAACATTTAGACAAACCTCAGTTATTTCTGGAAGTTCCTAATGCACAAATCGTGTTCCTTGATGCCTAAGAAATAATGCTTAGTTCGAATCTCTTCCAAAAATCCTCTTGTATTCATATAATGATAAAAATTTCAGCATTAAAAATAATTTTCATTTATTTAGTGAAAATTTTTATACATCGTTTGATTAACAAAAAAATAATTCTTATTTCTTCAATATAAAGAAAACTAATTGTAAACTTGCAGTTTGTCTTCCCGAATTAAATATTTTGACGCGTAATCCAAACATGTATGATAATAATAATAATTTTTCTATCATATATAAGTTCAGTATTGATTTCGTCTTAATATTTTTTTATTATGTTTTTCAAAAAGTAGTCATATTTGCACTATCTGCTCAAATGTAGCCTACTCACAACAGTTACATTTTTTAAGTTGTTATCAAGCATCGTGTGTCTTTTTTTTAATAGGAAATTAAGTACGAATACAGCAAAAATTAAAATCACTAGCACATAGCAACTTACCACCAATAGTTCTTCAGAAAACCCTATAATTGGGTTATTCCTCAGTTGTACACATAAATATTAATACAGTGATGATTTTTAAAAAATTTAAAGTGTATTTCATTGCCAACAACAAATAGCTGACTGCTATTGATTTTCTTTACAATTTTTTTGTAAAAATATTTAAAACTTTTTTGTTTCACTCGTAATACTTGTGCTTAAGATAACCAAAACTTTTAGTTCTTTGCTATTTGTAGACTTACGGACAAATAAATATGTATATAGTGAATTTGAGAATTTTTTTCCCTTTAAATACTTTCTTTACAACGCCAGTATGAAAATCGACTAAGAAAGCTTAGAAACGATGTACTAGAGCCGATTATAATTTGTTTGGCTTCCGAGAAACGTAATCGGACGTCAACCCTTCCAGAGGGAGATAAAGGGGTAATCACTGTTCCTAATACAACAAATGCAGCATCGAAATCATAATATCAGGAAAATATATTCTTTGGTTGTTTCTTTTAGAGTAATCAATGTCAAGTGTTATTATAAAACAATTAAAAAAAGTTAAGCATGATATTTATTTATTTATTAACACGATATTTTAAATTTAGGTTTTTAATTGAATTGCTTTATTTTAAATGGTATCGAAGTATGCAATGTCGACTACAATTCTTTCTCGAAAAGGAGCCCATCAGTATATTTTTTAAAAGTATAAATTTATGCCTCTTTATCTCAACATTAATTTTTTATTTAATTAGTCTTTATTAACTAAACTGTATCTAATGTAAATATATCGCTACAAATCTAGCATTCAGTTTTCATAGATACAGTTTCTTGAATATTTATCAGAATGTAGTTAAAATTATTTAAAGAATTTTATAACCTAATCTAAGATTTTTATTACCTGTTACCTAATAAATTAACTAATTTCTTGAATATTTTATTACTATAAAGTAAAACACAAAAATCATGTCACCTCCACAGAAACTCAAAAGTAAAAAAGAATTCTGGTTATTTCAACTAACTGGTAATTCTCTAGATACAGATTATCAAATATTTTGACAATTGAGAATAAAAGGATATTTAATACAAGAAAAAAAGTTTTCTTAAAAAAAACTCAGTAATTTATTGATTACAAAAAGAATGTTAGCGCCATATGTTCTGCTTTAAAATATTTCAACTCGTAAATATCTGTCAACATCAAAGTTATTTTTCACTGTGTTTGCTTATTTTTATTCTACTATCTTTTTTACACATTTATTTATAAAATAAAGAATGAATAAATAATTTATAATATAAAAATTGCATTTATAATATATAATATAAAGATTGCATGTATAATGTATAATATAAATACTGCATTTATAAATTAACGTACGTATGTATATCTGAATGAAAAGAAACACATATTCAGCTATATTCTTAGTTATTCTTTAAAAGAGAATTTAAAATATAACGCTGAAAAGCATTTAAAGGGCCAGAAAAACCAAAGGTTCAGTTTCCCAGCCTCACCTACTGGTTTGATTTCCTCAATTTTTATTTTACATGGAAATCACGACTGATAAATACATCATTAACTATTACTTATCCTTTACCATTTTCTAGTTTCGAGATAAATCTTCAAAACGCTTCTTCGACAAATATTCTCTAGGAAGGTAAACTTTGACAGAGTATTATAATCATAATTATTTTATGAATTTTCTTACTTTTTTTTCTTTAATTTGAAATCTCAAGAACTTTAGAAACATCGTGATAAATAAATATATCGTTAATGGTCATTATCTTATGCTATCTATTTTGGATAGATATCGCAGTACAAATTCTTCACTAAAAAACCGAAACTATTTTGCACTTATATAGATAACTAATCAATGCTCTAATGCTTATAGTATAAATATTATTTAAAATAATATTTTCATTTGATGAGATAAGATATCGTACATCAAAATTGTATAACATTACTAAATTAGTGCTATTAATTTGATAGGCGGACAGCTGTCACTCGACTAAGTAGTTTAAGCCATTTCTATAAACGGTTTTAAATCATTGGATGAAGTTATGTGAGATAACCCTTATAAAGTAATATAAATCTAAGAAGATAAAAAAATTCTTTCAATGTTCTGAATTAAAATAAAACCATTCTTTTAATAATTAGATCTACTGCGGAAAAAGGAATTGCTAATGTGTTGAAATTGCGTATAATGAATTCTATACTCAAAGAAATTTTATTTTATATGCATGACTAAATAAACAAGATTACATTTTCAAATCTTTAAATGAAAAAGTAATTGAAATTCAGTTTTAACAACTTTGTTGAATTAATTTTAAGAAATCATAGAACTGTGAAAAACACTTGGAAATTAAATTTACAACTGATCCAAACGTTAAATATTTTTCGTGCTGATTAATGAATTAAAAATTAAATGCAAAGAGAAAAACCTTTTACAAATTCGTTAATCCTCCATGCTCAGTCACATATGAAAAAGCGTTTTGAAATTGCCCAATGCAGTAGTCTGTATAAATAAGCAAAAACTCAAGATCTTACACTTCTTACCATTAATTCCAAGAAAAATATATTAAATTACAAACGAGAGAGAGATAAGAAAACGTGTATCTCATTGCCCGCTCTTAAAAGATACTCGACGATCAGATTTAATAAAAACCATTTTTTTTGTTTTTGTTTTTATGCTCTGTTTTTATTTCACAAGACCCCCTTCTCTCTTTCTCTTTCATATTTTTATTTCTATTTAGTGGCATGTGATTATAACACAAAAGTATGTGACGTTTTAAATAAATGCTTCAGAATAAACGTTTCCGGGATTGGGTGGTTGTGTGTTAAGCGGGGGGTAGTCGAGGGGTGGGAAAGAATTTTTTTTTTCTAACACCCCCACAAAGCAGTGTGTATTAAAAAGACATTTCGCTTCAAAGATTAAAATGAAATGGAATTATTAACAACATCAGAAAAAGAAAAACGTCCTTCAAGGAAAAAAGCAGTAGAAAGAAAAATAAATAAGAAAGAAAGGAAAAAAAAAGATGAAGTAAAATCTCGTTTTAGTCGTTGAGAAATTACTTTTTCTTTTGAGGCAACTCAGCAAAGGGAAAAATTAAAACGTGCCTCTTGAGGGGAACCTTTGCGCATATTAATTTATGTAATTAATACATCTTCTTTCTCGAGCGCTTTTGTAGTAGCTTCTTTTTCATGGCTTTTTATTTCTTCTTCTTTTCTCGTTTAATTATTAATATTTTTCGCATTCTCAAAATTAAGCACTGAATCGTAACTATAACACGCTCCGTGCAGAAGTGGTTTTAGTATCAAAGGCTCCGTTATAACGCGAAATATTTTGAAATGTCATAATACAAATTCTTGTTTCTATTATATGCACAGAATATTTAAAAAGTCAATTCTTCTTTTAAGAAAACGACTTCTTGCTACGCTTCTTTTTAAATATTGCTTTTAAATTTAATTAATATGGGTTTTCAAAATAGATTTCTGTAAACAAAAATTCCAAATATCTAGTAAATTACTTATTTTGTCTTTATTTTTTTTATCAAACTGTTTTACTTTTTATGGTAGGAACTGTTTTTGTTGCTCTGCAGTTATTTTTATGCCAATTTAATAAATAAATGAAAAGTAAATTATTTGAAAATTTCATTTCTGAAATGAAAAAAATAAATATTTATAATGAAATTTGTTTGAATTAATCAACTTGAAAGAAATATGCCAAAATTAGGATTTCAATTAAAAGTAATGTTTTAGCTCTTTATGTTTAATCAGCGAAATTATTTATTAGATTTTTTAATAAAATAGCTAGTTTAATCTGATGTTAATTTTTTTTAATTTGATTTATTAAATAATTTTTGTAAAAAATTTCGAAAGAAATTACTTTTATTTCTATACATGCGTATTTCCATTGTGAGAAATAATGAATACATGATTCAATGTGCTTGGATTTTTAACCTTCTTATACTTATTCCCGGTAAATCATTTCACACCCAAAATATTTAAGTTTTAGATCCTTTTACGAATATTAAAGTATCTTTCATGCCCTTTTAAATAGCTACATATTTGAAAAAAGGCGTTTTCCTAATTTGCTTGAGAAATATGCTATGAAATTATCACGCCTGAAAAGTACTATCGCACTATGTTTTTTTAAAACTTAGAAAATTTATTTAAATAAAGGTCCTGACCTTTAAGTAATTCTTTTGTTTAGCTGTCTTTATTATGATGCCGTCTTGTAAATGTTTTTATCGTCAATTAGATCGAAAATTCAGTTAAAAAATATCTTACGTAATTTAATATGCGTTATTGGGCAATTCGAGGATAGTTATTAAATTAATAAAATTACTCTCAATTAATTTAATTAATAACTGCAAGAATAATGCTGTTTACATTTAAATATAAATCCATAATTTTTGTACATTAAATGCATTTTATAAAGTATAAATATTTTTAAAATTTGTCCTGAAAGTGATTTACTCATTTTATTCCAAGAGGGTTTCGTATGCTGATTCCTGCCCCCTCTCCCCTCTCCCATTGATACAAACAAAATTCGAAGAGAATATTTAGAATTTTACTATTATTCAAGATTGCGTTTATTTATTTTCCATTTAAAAAACCTATACAAATATTCGAATTTCAATGTTATTAACTTTTTTCTTTTTACGATCGAATTACAATTGTAATTTTTTAAATGATCTCATTGGCGATATCATTAAAAATCAAAATCTCTTTATTGGTTGATTTTTTATTAATTAACAATTTTTTGAATTTTTATCAACACAAAATTCCAGTTCCCTCCAAAGCTAAGAATTTTTCCATTTTTCCTATTTCAGAAATAATGAATATATGGAACAATTTTTTTTAAATTCAGCAAGTTAAAAAAATATTCCATATAGGTCAAAAAGAGAGTAAAAATTAATCTTATCTTAGGATAAAAAGTCGTGATTATGAGTCCTTTAAAAAATTTATCAAAGCTGATTAGTAAAATTAAATGTATATGACTAAACAAATATTTTTTTGTATATTGCTTAGCGAATATTCAGTATCAGTTTTATACATACATTACTAGACATTTCTTTACAAAAAGTGATACACGCCTTATTGATTATATTTCGATACGTTTTGATGCTAAGCCAAAACCATCTTAGAAAATAAATGGGAGAAAAAATAAACCACATGACCAAAAATAACTTCGTAAAATTAAAATATATATGTATTCAAAGTTTAACATAAAATAAGTTTAGATTAAAGTGCATTGACTATAATTGGTATTTCAGACTTCTAATTATGATTTCCTAAATAATAACAATACATTATAATTTTCACTTTAATAAAATTCGCAATAAAATGCCCATAAATAATTTTAGATTGCAAGTTCTATAAAATGTATACTAAACATAAAGTAATATGGCTTTAAAAATCATCCACAATTTGATGAAATTAAAAAGATTAGTCCAGTTTTTTTATATTATTCACGATCTTAAGACTATAAAACAGTCTTCAGTGCGACTGAGAAATTGGTAATAGATATTTAAATAATATTTCAGTTAATCAAAACTAAAGACGAATAAGCCATGTATAAATATGAGTACTAAATAAAGAACAGAAAAGATTTGCTAGAATATTAATAATTTATATCATAATTTATTTTTTAAAAATTAAAATTTAAAAAGAAAAAAAACGATCTCATTAAATAAAACGAATAGCTAAAAATTGCAGTATATTCTTAATTATGATAATTTTAGTTCTGAAGAATATAAAAATTTAAAATTGTGCGTCTCGTCTACATAATCCTGATTTAAAACTAGAGCTTTAGATCTTATTCCACTTTTGACGTGAATCATTAAACACGAGAGTTCCACATTTCTTCTAATTTCAACCCTCTTATCATAGCATTTCAACACGATTACTGTTTTACTATTTTGTTTATCACCGTAACGCTCTCCAACTGCAGCAACATTTGTACTTTTTAATTCCATCCTCGTTTTTTGTGCTGCAATTATTATGTTTTTTTAACCCTCCTCTCCTTTTTGATTCTGTGCGTGTCTCTTTTTATCAGTCACTCTTACTTCTTTCCGTATTAGTTTTTAATTAGAAAAATCCGGCCTCCTTCTTCTCCCAGTTTCCGAGAAAGAGAGAGAGAGAGGGGGAGATTATTGAAAATTAATCCACAAAAGCACGCGGCGGAGATTCGAAATTAAAACAAATATTACATCTACTGCTGCTGACTTGGTAGCAACGGTCCTCGTGTTGCTGTACAAAACGGGGCATTCCGTTTTCAGCGAAGCGTTCATGCAAAAAGAGTTGCGCCTATATGAGAGCCAACTCCTCAAAAGTTCGCGAGAACTAATTAAAATTCCGAGCAAATGCAAAGCTCCGTAATGTCAAACGTATTGATTAAGAGATGGTATTGGAGATTCTAATATTCTTCCTCTTTAATGAAGGCATGTCTCTTTGCGAGATGATTTCCCTTTCTTTTGGAAAGTAAATGGAAAGCCGTTTATTGGTAGGTTGTAAGTAATAATATTTAAGGCGAAAGCAATGGTTTGAATAAAGTCTTCTTAGGAAACAAAATGGGTGGTTTTAAACGCCGCGTCGTCTTGAATCTTTAATTGACGGGATTCGACGCCGGAGCGCTTTTAAATGCACGAGACATTCGGATGTAATATTTGAGTTAGGTAATTACAATGAAACTGAATGCTGCTTTTTAATGGGTGAAATTGGTTGTCCCGTTTTCAAAATTTTAATTTGAGTTTGATGCGACTATTCTTCGATGCGAGTAATTAAAAATTTAATTAATGGGAATTAAATTAAATTTTCCTTTAATCTTTCTGCTGGTACATTTGGGAAATATTTTTACGTTTTCGGAGTTTATGGAGCATTTGAGACCTGCAAATAAATCAATAATTTCTAGCACATTATTTACGTTGTCATAATCAATTGTCAATCAACGTCATTATCAATACGTTGTCAATTTAATAAAGCCAGAACAAATCATCTTAAATATTTTTACAATTATTGTAGGTCGATGCAAACTCACATACACAATAATGTTGCTAATTACAATAATGTAATTGAAAAAATAATGTTGTTACAATGTTGTTAATAATGTTAAGCACAATAATGTCACATACAATAACATTCTTAATAGTGTTACACGCAATAATATTTTAAATAAAATTAAGCTTAATATTTTTAATGTATTCAATAATGTTGTTAATATAGTTAAACAAAATATTGTTGTTAAACACAATAATTATAAAGTGCACGTTGATTATCTTAAATTTTGATACAGTAAAGTTGTCAATACAGATTTTATTATCTCACTTTTTATATTTTGCTTTAAAAAATATAAGAATATTGTTTTTCACACAATATTTTGTGTAAAGATATTTTTTTTCCAAGATTGATTCCAGAACCTTTTATATCCTTCTTTCCTTCTACGTCGCAGTATCTTAAAGCTATTCTACTCTAAATAAGATCTTTTATAAAAGGTTTCTGAACCATTTAAGTCAAACTCATTGCACGGTGTTTTAATCAAGTTTCAGATTGCGCTTTTACAGCACAGGACTTGACGAAAAAAATGTCAATTTAAGCGAAACTCGAATGTTAAGTAAGACTAATTTAAAGTTTATATTATATATAAAATCTCCAAATATTACATTCTAACTAAGAGAGTTTTTTAGGGATTGCATGATTCTATTTTTTTCTAATGAAAGTCTGTTTGTGAGATTTTCTTAGGAAGTAAATGCAAACCATATATTAGCAGGTCGTATGATTGTAATTAATAATATTTAAGACCAATTAAATGGTTTGAATACAGTTTTTTTAATGATAACTTTCAAATTTCCTAAATTTAAAAAATCGGGGATTGTTGACGCTGTTAATGCACTTCGAATAAATGTTTAAAAAAATAATTGCAATGGAATCCTGCTGCATAAAAAAAGATTGTATATTTTGTTTTAAATATATCAATTTCCTGTCTTGAATCTATTATTTTATATAGATATAAAGATTTACAATTGATTTGCTTCTACTTGTACCAAAAAATGATCATGAAATATTTCTAAATATATGACAGAACACGCCAAATTACTTGTACTCAGCACATAAATGAACTTTAGATTAGACATGAATAATGTTCTCGAAAATGAATATTTTATTCCAATTGCTATATTAGTTGATGAAATATGATATACTACAGAGTTTGTTTTTTTAAAAAACTTTTTTCGCTCAGATGTAGACAATTATTATATTATAATATTCCAAGTAGACAATTATATTGTTATGTTCCAAGTAGACAAGTATATTATTATGTTCCAAGTAGACAATTATTATAATGTCCTGCACTGTTCGAAGTGCAGAAAATGGTTCGACAGAAAAGTTGAAAATTTCCACGCACCACATTATAATTTCATTTAAATGAATTTAATTATAATTAAACCTATTGTAATTCGTTAAGTGCAGTTTCGTTAAATATATTGTATGGAAGTTTACATTCGAGAGATCGTTATTTTCTTTCTTCGACGAAAACATGTTTCGTTATCAAGTTACAATCAATATCCCTTTATTTTAGGAAGTAAATGGAAAGCTCCTTATTAATAAATTATCAGTACTTGCATTTACCGATATAGCTGTGACCTGAAATAAGAAAATAAAATCAGAAGTGAACCATTACTTAACGTCTCAAAACTATTTAAACAAAGCCTGATTAGGTCTAGAATTAACTGTAATGACTTTAAATCCTGCTATTTAATGAGATTAGATTGAAGGCTTTGCTTTCGAAATTTTTAATCGAATGCGAAATAAAGTTTCTTAATTTGGTATCAAGAGTTTAATTCGTGGAAATAATCCGAGCTGAATTTCCTTCAACTGTGTCAAAACGGAGATAATTTTTGAATATTTTGATAAATAAATATAAAATTAGAAATTTGATATGGTGTCCATTAAGCACACTTGTTGGTTCATGTTCAGTTTAAAAATTGAGAAATTAAATTCTTTTCATTTTTTCTTTATTTATTTTTGCTGAGATCTAGTAGTACTGCGTTTGGAAGCCATATTTTCATTTACTGCTTTGGTAAAAACATCAATAACATAATTACGAATTCGGCAAATAAAGAGATGTGTGTCAAAAAATTTATACTTTGAAAATAAAATAATTGGTTTATTGATTGTTATTTGAGCTATGAAAACAAACTAACAAATCAAAAGTTTTGTGTAGAAGTATCATTAAAAGCTTTTTAACATTATTTTTTCTGGAATGAAGGATCAGAATGTACGAAAGCAGTGCATATTACCCTTTCTTTACTATATTGAAAACGAGTATTATAGATTTCTTTCACTAGATTCGTTTCATAATTCTTTTCGACTCTATTTCTTGCCTTTTTAAAAATGTTTTGAAGTTGTATTGCGTTTCACTCATTAATGATTACGGAGTTTTCACTTTTTTATTCTATGCCATGAATATTCTTATTTTTAAATTTTATCTTTAAAATATAATTTTTACTACTTGAGCAATTTGGTAACCTTAGACTCGGGTGTATACTACATTTACAAGCTGATTTTAACGGAATTTTTTTATACGGAATTTATAATTGATATTACTGATTATACTTAACTGATAGTACAGCAAAATAATATATTTCCTGAAGCAATAAAACAATTCAATTATTGTAGCCTGCTGTCATATAAAAAAATTGTTCGAAAATTATTGTTAACTTACAGGCATAGTTTCATATTCAAATATACTCTTCTATTAGCATCAATCCGATAATAGCTAAATCGACTGAATTCCTAGGAACAATGTTATCGAAATAAACTATTGCTATATTCCTAAACTAAACATGTGAAAAAAAAATTGTTTTTCATCATTTGTCTTCAAACTTTTGATCAACTTTTACCATTTATTTCTTCAAACATGTGAAACGTGGACCAGTTTCATTTAAGAAAAATTGTAAAAGGACATTTCCTCTGTCACATTATGAAGAACAACAATCGATACATGATTGATCATTGTTTATATTTAGGTTTTATAAAATTTTATAATTTTAAAGAATACAAAGAACTCCATATTATTTTCGAGAAAGTTAAAAAAATAATGCATTGTTTTATAATTATTAATATATTATCCAGCTATAGAAATAAGTAACTATAATTATGAAAATAAGTGAAATTGTAATTGTCCTGTTTGATAATTAAATAACCTATATTTTGGAATCTGCCACAGATGTAAATATTTCTTTAAAAGTAAGAACAGGAACAACAAACTGATTCATATGTATTTATTTACATTTTATATTAAGAGAAATGTCATTTGAACAAATGAATTTTGATATTTTCCCTGAGCTCTGCTTTCCTCAACAAGTATCTATATCATTTATCAGAAAACACGGAGGGGAGGACGAGAAAAAGAAATCTTGGAGAAGGGCATACTCTTTCAGAGAGTGGTGGCCTGCTGACCTCTCGGGGATATAGCAATCCCATAGCTAAGAGGGGATAACAGCTTCAGCAATCAGTGCTTGACCGCTGGCCATTTTCATCCTCCCACCCTTCTAAAAGCCCTGCACAACCCCCTCCTCAAAAGAAGGTCAGGCTGTAACATAGATATTTTCCCAAGGCATTATTCATTGAGAAATCGAAATGACAGATAAGAAGAGGAAGGAAGTATCGGTCGAAATTGATTTATTTAATTCGCTTTTTCTGCTCTCGTGTCATTCAATAAAAGTTAGTAACGTGTAATTTTTTTTGTATGAATTTGAAAGAGCAAACATTTTACTCCTAGTAATTTAACTTCTTTGGTTTGATAGTATTAAATCCCTCCTTTTTTTAAAAAAAAATATTAAATTTCTTCTAATATAGGTTTTTATGAAATATCTTTAAAAATCTCAAATCTCTTAGCTTTATGAAAGAGATTTGAACAGATTTTGAAGTTAGTTTGTTACTTTTGACCAATGGTCGGATAACGTGGATGGGGTCTCCTTTGGGACCTTCTTTTCCAATATTTCCCTCAACCCAATCGTAGAGCATTTGATTCTAACAATTTAGTATAAATAAGTCTAGCATACAATGGGAAATCCATGCTGGATATCCCATCTCAATCATAAAAAAAATATGATTTTTTTAAACATTTATGTCCTTTTTGAAATTAGTTTTATGGCGAATATTTTATTTTTGAACTGTGGTTAAAGGATAGAGACTATGTCTGAGGCGATTTATTTTCTCTAAAATTCCTTGCCACATTTTCGAGAGCATTTTTTAAAAACTTTAATGCCTAATTCCCAGCTTATAAATTTAACTTATATAAGCTACCATCCTTTGGTGGAATCAGATCTGTGAAAGTTTAATATCCAAACATATTGTGCCACTCCCCTGTGGCATGCATTAATGGCGATGCTTGAGGTAACATATAATTTTTGACTCACTTAACAATGATGGAAGAATCTCATCATGATCCCTCGATTAGGTGACACCAAAACTTCCAAACAGAGACACCAGGTCACTGTATTTCATGTTCTTGAGAAAGAAATGCGATAACAAAAATATTTTCATAATTTTGCAAGTGTTTTTGTAACTGGAAAATAATACTTTATCAATTTCGAATGAAATGTTATTTTGTACGCGGCTAGTCTGAATCATTTTAAGAAAGGACTCCAAAAGCTTTTGATCACCGAAGTATAAATTTAAAAAAATGATGACATTCATTTTTTGTCGTATTAAAAGAGTTTATTTTTCTGTTACTTCAATTATGTTAATTTATTCATTTAATTTATCTAGTTTAGTTTTCAATAAATGATATTTCATAGTCCAGACATGCAACATTCCACATCTCATAATGAATTTTTAAAACTATTACTTTTCGAACTTGCTCTTTTAAAGCTATTTTTCTGTATTAGACCTTAAAATTTGGAATTTCTCAGATAAAAAAGTGAGCGCAAAAACTCTGCACTTAGAACTTTTTATAAATTTATTTCTTTGATTCAAAATTTCCAACATGGAAACATTTTATTCAACATTTCAAGGCAGAAAGCTTCATTAATTTTATTATTAAAAGCCTTATAATGCAAAACAAATAAGCTGTGACTCTTTGCTTGAAATTGTAAAACTCCTTTCGACGACAAATGAACGATCAAATCTGAATCAAACATGGGAACTTGAAAATTCATTATCAGCTTCAAACATGAAATAATATTTTTTTGAGATCCAGATGATCATTTATGTATTGTTGTATAAGAAGAAAGAGTAGCAATTATGAAAAAATTGTTTGCAAGAATTTCACTAAACTTCATATATTAGAATTCTTTAAGTTTTGAACTTCGTTGCGCAATCATTGCACCAAAACTATAGACATGTCTCAAAGAAATTCGACATCGAGAAAGCTGTCTGTTTTACTATTCACTTTCATATGTACATGGTAATTAAAACACGCAATGAATCAGACGGATGAAAATCAAAGAATGGTTTTATAATAAATTTTAGATTTTACATTTAAATTCAGATCATATCCGTCAAAGGTTTGGTCATCAGTCTGACATTCTTTACGTCATCAGGGAGCTAGATAATTAAAAAAAAAGACGAAAAAGATAGTATGACTAAAATTTGGTGCTTGATTTTAATTCCGAAATTATATATTTACGGCATATTTTAAATTAAATTAAATCTACATTCGCAAATTTCAAATTATCATGTAAGATTTTCAATTCATTAGTTGTCATAATTTAAGTCATTAACCAATTTAAACCGGTTTGAAACATTCACGAGACTTATATATATATATTTATATATATATAAATCTTTAATCCCATAATCTTTATCTTTTGCCCGAAAATTTCGGAGATCTCAAAGCTTCCCAATCTAAACGACATCATGTTCTCCCATGATAATAAACTATATTTATAAAATGCTGCTTAGAACTGAAGAAAATCAGGATAGAAACACAATTTTTGGTTTTAAATTTTTCTCTGAAGAACTAAAGAATTGAAGCAAAACAAAAAGAGGTCACATATTTATTTATTTATTGTTTTAAAAGGTATTGAGATGAAATCTAAAAATATTTTTATTTTTATCGAATAAATAACGCTCCCTTAGCAAAATCTTAGTCCAAAAACTGTTACGTACTTTGAGTAATCCAAACACAGCTTTCACATTCGAGCTCTTATTATTAAGAATAAAGAGAAAGAATTATTTTCTGTGCAAATCCATTTCGCGCCATTCTAATATAAGATATTCCCCTTCCTTTTCCAAACGCGAAAACATCTTGTTAAAAAAACTCTTGATGCCCCTACGCCCCTTTAAAAGCGCTATTCATCAAAAGAGTTTGTGTAATAAACACCCAAAATGCTTATGAGAAGCAAGGGCCGAAGTAGCTCAAGACCGTGTAGAGAAGGCTATTCTTCACTGCGCGTTGCAAAATGATCGATGCTCGCTCAGGGCCAAAGTCGACGTATCGTATCCCCTAGAGAAAGGGCCCTCATTACTGGAAGAGGGCGATTGTTCCCGGCGAAAGGAGGATAATTTTTATACCACATTCCTCACAAACTGCCCATTTGTTTGGATTTTCAACCGTATCATGAAGCGATTTCGTTGGCGAAGTTTCAAGCTTTGGATTGGATGGAGCAATTTGCATGAATTTTGTAGGCAGAAAATGTATGTTAATGATTACGCTTTTGATATTTTGTGATTATTTTGAAAAAGAGAAATTCATGTCGTCAGTTGTTTGTGATAAATGATTTGGTATCCTTGAGTGAAATCTATTTCATATTAAAACTTTGATATTTATTTTTTTGAAAAGTAAAATATTTTTGGAGTTGTTGTTATAGCGAGAGATGATATTCAGACAAATATTTTTTATATATTTGCTTGCGAGTGTTAATGTTTCTTTATAGCTAAGGACATCTTGTTCAATTGCTTCAGGATATCTTAAAAAGATTAGAGTAATTGCCGTTTAATGTGATCATTTGGACTTTTAGAATTTCGAGTCATTAACAAAGTAGAATTAAGCGAGACCACTTTAAGCGGGCAACAATATGTCACTTATTCTTAATAAAATTTTAGTTATTAAAAGTCATATAATTTTTTGAGACAGACATAGAATAATCAGAAAACAACAACTTTATTCCTAATTTTTTTTAAAAAAAGGTTATTATTTGATTGTAGATTTAAATAATAATGGTTATTCAAAACCATAAAATAAGTAATAACAATAAGTAGTAACATTAGTAATAAAATAAATAATTTAATTGCAAAATTTCTGAAAAACCAATGAAATTGATACTTTAACCTCTTTTTAATGAATTGAATTTTAACTGGTAAATGCGTTTGAGGGAGTTCTCTAAAGATAATTGTAAAATATTTAAAAATGATCGCTTTGATAATATTGTAAAATAGAAACATATGATTTTTTAAATTTTTTTTCTAAAACATTACAGTTATTTTAAAATTAAAATGGCCTAATCACGGATACAGAAAAAAAAGACATATATATCTCTGGAGTCAATAATAGGATTTTTCAGAGTAATGCAACATATAATTGTATATTAGGCTCAATTATAATTTAGAAGATAAAGCAAACTATCCTGACCACTCTAGTTATGCCATGCGTATTAAATATAGATTTCATAATTTATCCATAGATTTTTATTTCACTATTGAAAGGCAGCAGCCAATTAAGGAAATTTCAATGGTACATAAGCAGTTTAAATAATTTTCTATAATTTTCTGGAAATAAACAAAAATAATGTTGAAGGCATTACATCAATTGTTAATCCATTCACAGAAGATTTCTATGTTTCAACGTTTAAATTCGCTTTAAATTATACACAATTTTATTATTGTGTTTTCTGTTTTCAAGTCTAATTTGTTCCTCAAACTATCTTACAATAATTATACATTGATGCTTGAAATAGTCAGATTTTATTTTTGAGACCCAAACCATGCAGCCTATATTCATATGATTTAAGTCAAAAATGTGCTGCATTGATATAATACTCGAATCTACTGAACATCCAGCAGGACTGAAAAATATATAAGATGTATCAATAGATAACATGCTATTAAATATTATAAAGTATGCTGAGTTATGCTTGTCGTGCGACATTGGTATCAAATAAATGAAAATCAGTCGTGTTTCATTATCACAATTGTTATTATTCAATCTGATATTTTGTGGATACAGCCGACTTTAACCGCAGAAAGTTTAACAGCTCTACCTTTCTTGAAATTCCTAAATCACAAATTTTATTTCTCAGCCCTCCGATTATACTGAAACTTGAGCGATTAAAACTCGATCTACTTCTTTTTAAAAAAATTCTTATTGTCACCTTCAGAGATTTCTTTAAAAGATCACTTTTTACAATCGATAACAACAGCACAGTGTAAGGTTATAATCGATAATAGTATTTGCGACTCACTTATTATTTTTTCCCCCTCTATTTTTTCCAGGGAAATTTTCCTCCGCAAAAACCTCTATCGACTTTTGAATTTCGTTTTCCCCTCACCCTTGCCGAACCGGAGAAAAAATGCTTTTCCTGGGAATTCCCCGGAATAGGAAAAAAATTATTTAATAGAAAATGCTCTCCCCTCCCCCTTCTCCTGCTTCAGCATTCCTAAAATGCAGATTGTTCCCTTCTAGATAGCAAAGCAGGGAAGGAGGAAAGGGCTCTCCTATCTCGATTTTATTATTTTTATCCCCTTTAGGTTTTTCTTCGTGCTATATCGAAGACTATTTTAAAAAGAGATTGGAATTTTCCCCCTCGTGTATCTGTCTTCCCCTGTCTTGGCTTCGTTCTATATATGTATATACAGAATATCTGCATGAAACAGTTTTCGCAATATAGGGGGGAAATTTCATTTCTAGCGGACGTGAAGTTTGTACTTTTCTATGAGGATGCAAAATTTCAGGAGAAGAATTTTATAATACTCTCGGAGAAAATTTTTATTTACGTCCAGTTACTAGGAGTCTTTAAAATAATAAATATCACATTACTTGCAATTGAAATTCAAAATAATCATGATGAATAGAAAATAAATATACAGTATCTCTATAAATATGCATTACTTTCCTCGGGTTGTTATTTGTGTTGTATAGTTTAATGGCACAAGAATCAGATTTGACTAAGCTGTGTCAAACATGTTTTGAATCGCTCACAAAGTGTATCTTCGTTCAAAGAAGCAAAATTATAAGTTCCTTCATCTAAAAAGAAATTTTCTTAAGCAATATTGAAACACTGTATTTGCATCATTACAGCTGAAAGTGTAACATCCTGCGAAAAGTTCCTTATCACACGTTAAAGTATTTGTACATCATACAATAATTCTGAAATAGCATGAATTGTATATAAATTTTAGTCTTATTTTAAAGTTACTTACTTTTGACAAAATTTACGAACAAAAATAATACATGCATCATTGGGTTTATCGTTTCTTAACCTTATTTAAATGTAATTACAGTTAGTATCTGACAGTTGTATTTTTAAGTGATAACTATCGAATGGTTGGAGAAGAAATAAAGGTTGAAATTAATGTTTTTTTATTATTTTGCTTCCTCCTGCATGAAATATCTGAAAAGTGATTGAAACATATTTAAAGATATCAAAAATACGTTTTTTGAAATAAATAGTTCTTTCCATTACATTTATCTGTCAATCAATTTACCAATTACCTCTGAACGCTTAAAAGGAATCTGAATTTGGTATTCAGCTGTATAATCAGAGAAATTTTGGGTTATTGAGGAAATTTCGTCGATATCCTATTATATTTATATATTATGTTTAAATGAGAAAATAATAATTTAGAAGCGCGTTAGATATATGGAATCAATTGGGAGTGTGAAAAAGTGAAAAAAGAGAACAACATTCAACAATGCATTGATTATCTGTCGATCTATCTATCTGAAGGTAATTGAATGATAACTATAAAAAATTTAAAGATAAAATTTGGTATCTAGTTTTGATATCGAAATGGAAGATTTATATCAAGTTTTGGATTAAATATATTCAAAAATTTGTTAAAACTTTGCAATCTTTCTGAAAAAAAAAAGATTAAGATGTACGTATATATATAAAAAAATTTCATGGCAGAGCAGACCCGTTTTTATTTTTTATTTGTGTGTTTTCTCTCAAGGTCGGTTTTGCCACTGGACGACCCTAAATGATTGCCGAGTTACATCAGAACAACAGGCATTTATCAATCAAGAACAACTGTACTTTGCTTCTCGAATTGCTCCACATTAAAAATTGTGTACATATTTTTAATAACTTATTAGCTTAATATTAAATAATCAAAGGAATTAATAGAATAAGTAGATATTTTAATATGCTATTTTTGCTATATACGTAAATATAAAAACGTGTATAGAACGGGACACATTAAAATATATTTTGCCGGGGGAAAAGGTATAAATTTCTTTTCCTAGATATACATTAATGTTTCTTTATCTACTAGCATTAGGACCTGTTTCCTTTTTCAAATGAAATCCTTTTTAATCTAACTTCTAATCATTAAAAAAGAATGAATATACTCGACTACAAAATCTTCTATATACACTTACAGAATTTATTATACAGTAAAACTGAAAGTAAAATCATTTTGTATCGTTTGTAAAATTTAAATGTCTTAGCTGTTAACCAGTTATTTAAATAATTTTTTTGATACATTTATTATCTTAAGTAGCAGTTTAAACACATAGAGTTGATTAATATTCTTTTAGAAAAAAAGTCGATGAAGAATAAAACACAATGAAAGCCCTCTTTATGCAAAATTAAATCTTTTGAGAAATGAAAGAATAAAATAAAAATGTAAAATTGATAAGTAAAACTAAAAAAAAAGTAATAAGATAGTAAAAAATGAAGATATATGCAATGAATTGATAATGTAAGTGTCAGTAAAATAGGATTAATTATTCATTCTAATTTTTTATATATCAAGTCCAGTGATATAGCAAAATATCAACAAAATTTGAAATAATTAAATAACGAATTTCGCTTGACGGAAAGAAATATTTTATATATTATTAATTTGATTTTTTAAAATTTAAACATAAAATTATATTTTATACATTCGTACTTTTTTTTTACAAATTACTTTAATAAATTCTGAAATAATAGTTTCATACACTGATCTAGTTCTTTTAGTTAATTCTTTGCAATAACAACAATGAACCTTCTGATTAGATTGTCTGACTTAGATTGTTCATCAATCCAAATGAGACAACTGAAGCTGAAATAAGACGTTAAGTTTAGATGTTTCTCCTTCAGTTCAGCTTCTAAAATATAAACAACAACGTTGAAAATAAAACTGCTGAGAATGCATTCCAATCAAGTGCGCTTGCGCGCATTCTATCCAATCATAGCCTTTGGCAAGCGCGGCTTCTTCAGCCACTGTGACAAGGACTTGAGCCTAGGGCGGTTGCTGAAGGCTTGTTGTCGTTTCTTCGAGGGCCCGGACTACTTCAATCAAGTAATCCAACTGACCGGAACTTGCCGGACATCACGTGGAGGGCTACCTACATGTATGGTACCGATCACTTGATGCATTATCTTTTTTTCCCGCATGATTTTAACGCATTGTCTCCATGTATTCGGAATTTATTTTTGAATCCAATTAAAATTAATTGAGATTCAAATAAAATTTGAAATGCTTTATAAATTAAGTAACAGATTGTCTAATAAATATAAAACACAACATAAAATAAATTTCTAAAGGCATCTGAATTTTTTATTAATTGTGAAATATCTTTAATCGATCAATTTCTTAAAATGCTCATATTTTTATTTAAAATTTTTTAAACATATCCCACGTACTCGAGATAAGTTTTCTTTGTTTTAGTCGATGATGCAATAGCTATTAAATAGTCACCTCACGATTGTAATTTTTATTATTGTAATTATTATTAAGCATGCAGTAGGATCTAAAAATAAAATATCAATATTTTAAAAATGAATTGAAGAATTATATTTCTTAATTAAAAAGATTTTTGTTGTCATGATCACAAATGGAATACATGAAAAAATTCTATAATTCATGAAAAATTTAAAAAAAGATGTGATGACATAATTTAAATAAAATTACAAGATAACTGTTAAAAATTCATGTTAGTTTTTGATTGAATAGTAAATAAATTTTATTATTTTTTCTTTTAACTTCAAGTAATCAAACTGGTATTGTAATTTTTATAAATTGGTTTTACATCAACAACAATTCTTTGAATTCGGAAAATTTCAGAAAAATTATTGCTTATGAAGTTTTTATAAATAAATAAAGAAAGGTCAAACGAAATTTCAACTAGTCAAACAATGAGTTTGTAAGAAATTCATCTAATCAAATTTTATAAATTATTAATTATTTTACTGCTAATGTTTTTAATTAATTTCGATTATTTTTCTATAAATTTTGAACTATTTTTAAATGCTTTAATGATAAATGATACAGTTTGGTAGTTATTGTTGAAACTTAAAACTTAACACATTTAAAAAAAACAGACCTTCATATTTTAACGATAATTAGCTATATCTTAATTGAAAGTAAAATTAAAAATAAAGATAGATGGTAAATAAAGATAAAAATAAAATAATAAAAAATAAAGATAAAAATAAAATAATAGAAAATAAAGATAGGAATAAAATTATGGAAAATAAAGGTAAAAATAAAATTATGGAAAATAAAGGTAAAAATAAAATGGTAGAAACAAAGATTTTTTTTAAAAAAATAGTGCTTCAATCAGTGACTAAAAATATGTGACATGACATTAAGATGCTTAAGGAAACCCATCAAATTCATGCATAGTATATGCCTTCATTGAAAATATTAACAAATTTCAAATTAGTTCTGTGTTCAATAAGTATTTTTTAACGCCCAAATTGTTGTGCTTATTTTTTTAAAAAAATCGAGCATTTTTTTGGTTTGATTATGTGGTAGATTAAAAGTCAAAATCTATATTTTTTAAATTCAATAATGCTCTAATAAATTATGTACAATTTTGACTTTGATTGTTTACTTTTTTCCTGAATTGCATAAATATAAAAACTTATATTACAAATTTACTTTTTTTGTTCTTGCCTTCTTGATATGCTAAATAAATTAAAGCACTTATTTATTTATATATGATATATAATGCATTTCTAAAGAAAACTGTATCGTGTGTCCATATATGACTATTAACCACTTCTTCTTAAGATTTCAACTTATGAATTTTCTGCAAAATACTATTGTTACACTATGTCTGAAAATTTACTATTTTTTTATGTTATTTCCTGAAATATTAAAATTGATATATAAATTTTTAAAACTTATATAATTTATTAAACGATAAAAGAAATATTGGAAAATATTTGCCTGGGAAAAAATTAGATGACATGAAAGAAAAACGCTAATAACATGGAATATTTAAAAGAAATAATTATATTAAGCACTAGATACAAGATCTTGTAGTTAGAAGAATTCAAACATAAGCTATCCATAAGATTTAGTTAAGATTTAATCTCAATTAGCCGAGAGTATTACATGTGCTTAAAGGGAGAAGCAATCTTCATCAATGGCGCTCCACAATTTCTTTTAAGGTTTTTACTATAACTAGTGCAGCGAAAATATTCAATGCATTCAGAATGAATTTTAATAGCTTATAAGTAAGTAATTTTGTTATCCAATAACTTAAACGTTTGTGTTATCCATATACATTTATAGTTTTATCACTATTATAAAAATTCTTTTTTTCGTGTTGCATTTGATGTTTAGTGAAACCTTATAGCGACTGTTAATTTCTATAAGGGAAGAATATTTAAAAAAAAATTCTTACTGATGATAGGAATATACTTATTAAAATTATATTACAAGTTGTTTTGATATTAAAACAAACAGTGTAAATAATATAATAACTTAAAAATATTAAATAAACACTTCAATTTCGGGCTTTTCAATTTCTAAATCTTGTAAATTAAAAAAAATCAAGTTTTCGAATTAATAAAATTGTTTATAAATTATAAAAAAAATTTATTACATTTTTATATTGATATCTATTTGCTTTTTCGATATCTACTATCATTATTAA
>JAOUZG010001186.1:1697849-1709855 GCA_026289955.1 Argiope argentata
TATATATATATATATATATAGGAATAATGTTTTTCCTCCTCTTTCTCTTTTAAAGAAGAAAGGAAATCTTAACGGACAAAATGTGCTTGCCCTAATCTTCCTTCATAACTCTCTTAGCAACATCCCACAACATTTTTTAAGTAATACTTCCTTTTAGATAAATATTTCTTCTTTCCTGAAGGTTTTTATTATAATGTGATTTAATCAAAAGCCCACCATTTCTATTTCTTCAGTAGGATTACCAATGACAAGTGATTTCATAAGGCTGACTTTATTGTTTCAGGCCACAGCGGCATCAACCAGCTGGGCGGCGTGTACGTGAACGGTCGTCCCCTGCCAGACTCCACGCGTCAGAAGATCGTGGAGCTGGCCCACAGCGGGGCCCGTCCCTGCGACATCTCTCGCATCCTTCAGGTGTCCAACGGCTGCGTCTCAAAGATCCTGGGCCGATACTACGAGACAGGCTCCATCCGTCCCAGAGCCATCGGTGGCAGCAAACCACGAGTGGCCACCCCAGACGTCGTCGCCAAAATAGCCCAATTCAAAAGAGAGTGCCCCTCCATCTTTGCGTGGGAGATCAGAGACAGGTTGCTCTCCGAAGGCGCATGCACAAACGATAGCGTCCCAAGTGTGAGTATCCCTCTCAAAACCTCTTTTAAAGAATGTTTTCATTCAAAAGAATTTAATGTTAGTATTTAAGTTAATAAAATAAGTCAGCCGGAGGGCTATTTAAGAACTCCTCTGTGTCATCCCCTCTTCTTTATACTTAATATATTTAGATCTTGGGTCAGATTTTTATCTCTAGAGCCCTCACAACTTCCTCATAAGCATTTATGAAATGATCATATTATAATGCATCAAATTATAATATCTGTTCTTTGATTTTTTCCCCAACCGATTTAACCAAAATCTGATGCATTATTTTTATAAAAACGCTACACACCAATTTCTCCAGCATAAATTACCCTGGTTTTGAGTTACCTCATTTTCATTTATGTAAATGTACACCCTGATAGATTACTCAATTCTATGACAGATTTGGTTAGGAATTTGATACATGTTTACATTTTAGATAATAAATTTAAGCATAATTATTTATATCTTGCTCCTTGCGTATTTGTGATTTTAATATTTACTTGCACTCCGGCAGACATAGACAACTGTCTACGAACACATATCAAATTTTATTCTGTTGAGCTATTGTGCTCACAGACAGACATAATTCTTAAAAAAATTAGTCAAGGAGATTGAACTAACAATAAGTTAAAAATGGTAATACATTATCCTCTGATATACTTTGAGGCGTTACAACAATAAGTGGCATTTAGGCATTCTATTTATGTCTAGACAATGTAAATATAATATAAATGCTAATGGTAAATGCTAAGTTAAATATATCAATAAAGTATTATGAATAAGACATTATGTAGATTTTCATGCACTCATTTATAAAATACGAAAAAACATGTAGAGTATATAATGAAATTTACAAAGCTTTCTCTAGAAACCACCCAAATCATACGTGAATTATTTTCAGCTAAAATATAGAACAAAGAAACATTTTTAATGGAACTTTACAGCTGTCCAAATGCAAATAAATCTTAAGTGCTTCATTATTGCTTAGATAATCTTTAATGATAGAATTAAAGAGTTACTTTATATTTTGCTTAAGAATTCAAAAGAATACTAGAGTTCTAAACATTGTTACAAATGTACAATATATTTATTACAATAAAAGTACCAATGTAATGAAATAACTTCCCTTAGATCCCATTTAAACTGGGTTGTTCAACTATTTGTTTTCTGAAACTCTTTTATAATAGTCCTTTTATAAAAATAAATAAAAGAATAAATTTTGCTAAATAACGATAATAAACTTTTACATTTCAACTTTTGACCCAACCATCCTTATTTTTGATGTTAATTGGAACAGGATGATTTCAATAATGCTTTTGAATTCAAAATTTGTATGATATCAATAATAATTTTGAAACAAACAGTTAAACTTTGGAGATATTATCTAGGTAAAACATAATAATTAGATCCAGTTTTATTTGTCTTATAAAATGTTGGTTTATTTTTTTCGAAGTATTTCATAAATGATAAAACAAAATTCACTGAAATATTAAATTAAATACTCTATTTAAAACTCCATTATTATCGTGTCAGAACATAAGGTTTTGGGAATGAGGTTTTTGGCGTCAAGAAAAATCCGTAGGCGAAAAAAAATGCTATTATCTACACGAGCATTTCAAAAAATCATCTTTTAATAACACGTTGCCATTGCATTTACAAAAGCTCTGGTTAAAAAAAATAAGGGAAAAAATACAGCAAATAAAACCTAGAAAAATGCCATTTTGAGCGCGTGATTATATGAAATGAAATAAATTGGAGATGTGATATTTTTATAAACAATAAATGCGAGACAAGGTTTTTTGGATCGTTTGCAATACTAAAGTGACTCATTCAATGAAACAATTCAAATGAACAAAAATATAATTTAACTTGAACGAGATTGATGCTTGGCCATTCAAGAAATGATGTTCTGGCATGTTGCATTGGAGTATGCATAGCAGATTTCATTTTAATCTTTATTTTTAATATTATTGTTTTGATAGATATTGATAAAGAAAATTCTATTAAGTCATTTTAAGACAAAATATACAGTCAGAAAAATATCGTCCGTTGAAATATCGCCCATGTAAAAACGGTAAGATAACTAAATATAAACATGCATATTATAATGAATTTTATCATATATATCTTGAAAAAAGTTCTTTTTATGATACATTTTGAGATGTTAACCATAAAAGCAACAAAACGGTGTTATTGTGTGTGTTTTTTAGTAAATCCGCGATCTTTACTGAAAGCGTACTCTTTATAAGCAAGCGGTGAACGAACATATCGACCGTCCACCTTGCGTTCCGCCGTCCATCGACCGTGCAGTAGGGGGTGATGGTGGGTGGTAAACTGGTTAAACGCGGACCCCCTAAATTAGGGTATCGGTATCACGCGCACTACAATCGCTGATTGGGTTCCAACACCCATGGGATATTCCATTATACAACTTCCCCCGCAATCTAGTGAGGCTTTTGTCGGCTGTATTATGAAGTTTTTCCCCCCTCTTTTTTTAACTGCTTTGTGATTTTAGTTTGAGAAAGGCTAGAAAAATATTGCAACATCTATACGCTTTATTTCAACATAAATATCGATAATTTTTTTTTCAATTCCTATTATTAGCTCACACTCTTCCTCTCTCTATATATATCTTCAAATTTTCAATCTTTAATTTAAAAAAAACTTTTTATTCATCCAATCAAGTTCAAGTGAATTTTTTTTAACTTGTAGTTTATGACATTTTATATTAATACAGTTTTTTCACATATTAATTCATTAATTTTTTTATTAATTAATTAAAAGCTAATTTTCTGGTCTTTATAGTATTTGCAATTGTTAGGTTGAGATAGTCTGTTAGTAGGACGTTGGATTCGCATCTTTTGAGCAGCGAGTTCGAACCTGGTCGCAAAATTCTCCATGTCGAGAGTTATACCATTTTGAGTACTGAGTCAAAGGCTCGGATGCTCATGGGTCCATACCCTCAAAAGCTACTGCATATCTCCTTGCTATGTAAAGCGGAACACGAGAACAACAATTGTAATTAGTTAATAAAAATTAAGTAACCTAAAATATTTCTTAACTTTCTAAATTTCTCCTAATATTCAAAGTAGAAATTGATTTTAAAAATTATTTTTTATATTACTAGTATTAATATTAACTCAATGTAGAATTAAAATGTTTTTAAACACAAATTTCTTTTTCAATGTAAAACTGATTTTTTAATTCCTTATGAAAGGTAGTGTATATTAAATAATCATTTTATATTTATAATCTATCCTTTACATTAGATGTTTATAATTCTAGATACTTTGAATTGCATGCTAAATATTTTCAACTATTTTAGTTTTTAATTAGGTTAAAAGATTATTTTGTCTACTCCTCATTAATATTATCTGCTGCGTGGCGCATCTCAACATGGAAAAACCAAATATCAAAATTTTTATTCGAAAAATGAAAGAATTTGGAAGCTTACCTTATTTATTTCCCTTCGGTTTCTTCTATTTCAGGATCGTTAATTCTATTAGTCGCCATGATTCTGTATATGTATTTCAAACATTATCTGATTGTTCAAATGACCTGGCGAAATTTTATCTGATAAAAAAAATCTTTATTTCACTAAACGTTTTCGTTCTCTGATTTATATTTTTTAAGAACTCCATTTGCATTACCACTCAGGAAAAACCAAATTTCATTGGAACGAAGCTAAAAATAAATCAGTGACATCACAACTTTACTAAAATCGTCTGCTACATTAAATTAAAAGAAAGCAAAACGCATAAAATTGTTTATATTTTCTAAAATCGTTTGCAATTAATGTTGTTATAAATCTAATTATTGGAGATAAAGAGATGTTACTATAGGCATAAATGTTAAATATTATCAAAATGATTAAAAATTGTAAAGAAATAAATTTTATTCTAGCAAACCGAATTCAATATTTCTGGATATATAAACATAATTTATGAGAAGAAAAATTCGATGTTAAATGGAAAAGCAGCTTTTTTTAAAAAAAACTGTTCACGTGAGTTAAATTACATTCATCATCATCATAACAAAGAAGACATTTTAAATAACTTTAAGCCATTGATAGTTCAATTTTAAAATTGAATTTGTCAACACTTTTTTATTTTCGTAATATGTATTTAAAATTTTGATGCAGAAAATGTTCGCATCATTTTTGAAGTTTACGAATACAAGTACTTCTTAATAGGACTAAAAAGATAGCAAATGGTAAAGTTAACTTTTAATAAGATAATATAAATTTATTGCACAATTGATGATTAGGAAATTCTGTTTAGCTCATTTATCATTATTTTTAAGTCATTTTTTCACAGTATGTTCAAATTGTATAATTTATATAGAAGCTTTAAACAGCGTATAAGAAGATTTATTTTAGTTTAAATATGCAATAATTTAATTATTTGTTTTAAAGTATATTGGATCATTTTTTTTCTCTAAAAGATTTAGTTGATTTTTCGTGTGAGTTGAAGCAAACAGTTCATTCCTAATTATCGTACCATTATGTATCTGATGTGAAGAAAATCAGTAAAATTTCCTGATTTTTTTTCATGCTTATCGAAGAATTACATTGTAAACATTTTTGACAATTAAGTTCTGCTAAAATGTTCATGGCCGAAAATAATCTTTTATAATTTGTTGTTTTACAGATATTGAAATCGTGGTTAAAAATCGGAATTCCTTATCAATATTCCTTTTAAACAAATTCTTTTTAACTGAATGTCCATTATATCTGCTGCATTCCTTAAATTTACTGTAGTATATAGTATCAAAAATGGCTCTCTTGCATTATCGTATTAATTGATCTTTGTAGAATTCAAACTGAGTTACATCTCCACAAATAGAACTAGGTTTTTATATAATGTTTAACATTAACTGCTTTTTAAATGCGCACAAAATATTTAATTTCTTTATATTTAAATAAAATAAAACAAAAAAGCATTTACCTTTATAAATTCGATTATTAAAGATGAATGTGTGTTTATTGGTACCCTGGCCAAACCAAATTGGTACATTGGTAAAGTAAACGCCGTTCGGAATTTCTTAATTAATTTCTTCTTTTTCTTACTATGTTAAGCATTAAAAATGTCATAAAAGCAATAGCATTTTGATCCCGTAGCAAACCCTTATGATGGTACCCGAAGCATTCATATCCCACTTACCTCACGTCGCGACACCAATACATGGATATCGAAGTTGTTTTATAGTTTCTTTAAAGCGCGTTGTGTTTCAAAAATTGGAATGCTGAGTTGTTTGCTGTATCTTCAGATTTAACTTTAATTGAAACTTAGATAAATTTAGGAGCAAATAACATTAAAAAATACTTTTTTTCTTATTTCGGATAGTAATTCAATTATCAAAATACGATTCAGACTTTAAACTTAAGCAACATAAATGAAAAATTATCTGTAAATTATAAGGTATTTGAGATTCAAATACCTGGTTATTTGCTAACAGCCTAACTATTCGTTTTTTTTAATTAAAAAATCTAAATTATTTGACTCGAATTTTTGTTTCTAAAACGCATATAATCTATATCTTGTATATTTGATTATTTTATGGAGAAGATTTAATGTGAAAACCTTTTTATGTATTATTATAGCACTTTCTTAACAATCGCACTAAGATAAAAATGAATAAAGACTTAGAAAGCGTTAACAAAATTAATTTTTGATTTAAAAAAATGTAGAACTTCTATTTCGATTGTGAATTAAATAACAATAGAAAGTTTATGCTATTGTTTACTTCTTTGCCATGGGAAAAATCTAAAAAAAGATACGACTCAAACATTTACATATCCGATTTTTGAATAATATCATAGTTCAGCAAGAATATAATATTCTCAAAATTTTAATATTTTGTTAAAAGTTTCTTTAAGATAACCTTACAAATTAGCAATTTTTTACACCTTCTGCAAATAATATTAATTATAAATCTTGTTTTATTTATAGAAATAAAATCGGCAAATTTGATAATTAAATTTTCAACCAATGCAAAATAAAACTATATTAATTAAAATCATCGTCATTTTAGATGAATTTCTTATTAAAACGCAAATTAATTAGACGATAATTCAGTAAAATTCAAGTTCACTTCTCTTTTGCCATGAAATTTCATTTTCTTATTTTCGAGAAATGCATAAAAGCTTGATTAAAATCGATATAAGATTTGCTTCTCAATTTGAACGATATAAGATTCACTTCTTAATACTTTTCAATAAATCAAAAAAATTACTTTGAAAATTTTTTGTCTGTACTTTCAAAAAGTTAGAAGTAAACTCCATTTTATTTACCTTGGAGGCTTTGCTTTGTACGCAGAGATATTAGAAAAATTTGTTTATCTTTTATTGATATTTTAAAGTTAAATAGTTCATTTAAATTTATTAGTATAGTAAATAGTATCAAATAATAAAAGTATTTAAAAATGGTTAAAAATACTTCAAAAACACATAAATTTCCGGTACTTAAAAATTAAGCTATAAAGCATATTTTCTTGGCCAAGTGTTGCCAATTTAATAAAGCTTAATTGATTTCAACTTTGATCTAAACTTAAAAACATTTGCTAATAAAATTCCTCATTAAACTAAAGATGCACTTATTTATTTTTATAAAATGTATATTACAGTTTATACTTAAGATTTCAAATCTAATTTCATGATTTATTGTTTCTTCTATCCCAAATATGTACAAAACCGTCTTCAACTTTTCTCCAAAGTATAAACCGTCTTCTTCAACGCACAAACTTCTCTTCCAAAACCGTCATCTCCAACAACTTCTGACTAAGAAAGATAGAGCAATAACAAAATAGCTTTCGGAACTGCTTCTAGAGGAGTGGGAGGAAATAATACTTAGCAGGGGGAGGTTCGTTTACAGGGGAGGGTGTCACAACCACCCCCCGGCGAGGGGGAGGAAAAATTTTGACAGCTCATCTGCGCTTATTAATTTTTCTTTAAGCCATACACTGACCTTGGAGATAGCAAATTAAATTAACTGTTAATGAAATTTGCGGCTGGTTTTGGATTACAAAGGACCAAGCGGCAGGAAAGAGAGTGTTAGCAGTGAAGCGTGCTATACAGGGCAGGAATGTTGAGGGGAAACAGTGTTGCCAGCGTAATGAATGGTTCTCTTAAGAGCAGGAGGAAAAGGTGATAATTTCAGCTCTTCGTTTAACACTTTTTGTTCTAAAGAAATTGGGAGGGTGAGGCGTAGAAGACGGAGATAAAAACGTAATTAATTAAAATAACATAAAACTAATTAAAAAGAAAATTATTTAAATCATTTTTTTAAAAATCAATTCATGTGGCGTTCTCACAGAATGGATGACCTGTCATAAAATTGTCATAACAAGTTCTAAATAAAAAAACTTAGATTAAGAACTTATAGTTCAGTCTTTGATCGTTCCTGTAGGCAGATTAGTTGTCAAATTCACTTTTTAAAATTATTTTGAATTTGACCAAAAGTTATTTTGTAAAAATTAATTTTGTTTGAAAAATTGAAAAATGTTAAACAAAGGGTTACGGTATAAATTAAGTAACTATACTGGTGATACTTTTTAACATTAGCTATCCACATTTTAAATTTTTCAAATATAACTTTAAGACCTGCATAACAAACATACGTCAAGATGAGTAAACGGTTTACTTACTATTGATAAATAAAAATGTATGATTAAAAATATTTGTAACCTTTCACTATTTATTTTCTAAAATTTCTTTCTTCAATTATCTTTATCAAAATGGGATATTACTCATGGATCATAATAATAAGAAAGAAATGTTAAATATCTAAACAATTTATTAGAATAGATAATTTTTATATAGAAATTGTTTAATAGCGGTACTCCTCCATTAAAAAGAAAATGGGCCGTTTTGAAAGATTGTCGATATAAAAGTTTGAGATTCAAAATGTGTATTTAGAAAAATCCGGATTCATTATTTCTGACAAAAATAGTAAGAATTGTTCTAAAAAGATCTTATTCAATATTTTTTTTGAAAAAAAAAAGTAATTTATGTTTATTGGAATCTTTTAACACTTTTGTCAGTAACCTTCTAAAAATCTTGCTTTTGATTGGAAAAATAAATTCGTATTCACTGTATCGGTAGGAAACGAGGTAATAATGTATTTTAATTTTCCTATTTATCTAGGTCTATTGAGTTGTAATTTTTATTCGCTAATGATTTCAAACACGATTAATATCATATTTATCAAAATTACATCAATTTTCAAGAGATGAAGGAAACTTTTGAACATCTTACATTGGCAGAAGCCCTAATCACTTTTTTTTCCACCGGAAAATAAATAATTAATTTAAATCTGATTTAAGATGACGTTTTTAAGCATTGGTTGAATTTTCCTTCCTCTCTTTTCATTCTTAACTAAAGTTCTTAATTCAAAAAGATGTACGTAGTAGATTTCAAAGAAATTGAACGAATGGTCATCCGCGCCTTTTAGACGCAATTGAATAGCTGAAATATTAAATCGAAGATCCAAATATATTGCACCAAACTGGACCGCTATGTGAAAGTGCTTATTTAGGAAGTTTTCTCATATTTTTTTAAAAAATGATTTAATGAATGGAAGTGTAGAGAATAGCTAAAAATACTTGCATGGAGTATAATTTAACTCTACTTCGTAAATTTCATATAATTTTTTTATCGATTGCCCTTTATTTTTAATTGATAGAAATAATGTCAGGGGAAAAATTCAATCATTTAAATTACAATGGCATACTTCTAGGTAATAAGAAGACTATTTAGGAAGAATTTCTGTAATTTTGTAATTCAACGATTCTGAGGTTAAATGAATCTTTCATAGTGAATTATGCTCCATTTTCTGTTATTATTAATTAAAATAACTGTTTTAGAGAAAATTATTTTAATTTAGGACCTATTAAATAAAATGCTACCAAAATAACTGAATTTTTTTAATATTTATTTATTTTTATTTTTGCATATTAGCTGTTTTAAACTTTTTATTGTGTCAGAGTGAAATACAATCTTGCTGAAAGATAGAATGGACATTTCTAGTTTGCTTCTTTTAGAACCATAACATCAAGATTTCTCGTATTTTAAATGCACTGAATAGACTCACATCAACAAAGATTATTCGATAAATAAGCTAGGGAAAAGCTGATTCCAAAGCAAAATGCTATCCTTTGAGAAATTAGGAAAGCAATTTATTTGTGCTGTATCTCTTCTTGTCAGATAATGATTTTTTTTAAAAAATGAAACATTACAATTGTAAAAATATGTTAAAGCAATAATTAATGGATCTTTATTTTCATTTAGAATCAAGTAATTTGAACCATAAAGTTGTGATCATGTAAGGAAAGAAATATGAGAATTTTTCAGTATGTACAATATGGAAATGGAGCATTTTATTATATTGAAAAACACACCTGGAAATATTTGATTACTCTTGTATGCTTAATATGAGGCAATAGATTAAATGCAGAAAAGGAAAAAAAATATTAAAACTAATTGTGTAAAGTATATCAAGATAGGACTGGTTACTAGTAAAATATAAAGAATGAAAAAGCTTTAATTAAATTATTTGTAAGTTAAACTGTGTTCATTAACAGTGCTCACGAAACCATTGTTTCTAAAACGCATATCAATTTATAAGTTATTTAAGATCTCCCTTATTATGACTATTGAATAGTTTCTTATGAGCGGATAAATAGTATCCGCCGATTTTGGAATGTTTTTTTATTACAGCTTTGTTTCAACTGAATATGATTTTTGGACCTGTTTTCATTGACTAATGGATCCAACATTTAATAAAGATTTATCTATCAATCTTAGGTCAAAAATGAAATTCCAAATTTGGTTTATCTGTTAAATTGTAATATTGGTTTATCATGCTGGCATAATTTACGATTAAATTGGTTCAGTTTAAAATTGAACAGTCTATCTACTATTAAAACAATAAAATTTAAAATATTCCAGAGTCAGAATTCTACTCTGGAAAATTGATTCTAGTTTGTTGGCATTTAAGGAGATTTCCGCACAATATGTTACCATAATTTTAATAAATTTCTAAAATATTTTAAGCCTTTTTGACAATAATGTTTTTCATTGATTTATTAATGCTTTTACACTAAAGCATATTGAAATTGTGTTAGATATATTTTTAAGTAAACTTATCATTGATATAATCGTGAATCTAAAAAAAATATTATAGAGATAGACAAAGCAACTTAAAGCGTTATCAAGTTTTGGCATTTCGGCTAGATGTTTTAGTATCTTTTTATTTTCCCTTGTAATATTTGACTTTGAAATAACTTTTCTTCCGCGCCTCGTCCTATTTATTTCACGAAGTTCGAACCTTGCGCGTACAACTATAAGAATATGTGCACAACCCCTTCGTCGATCGAAAGTGGGTGTTGACGAATGGGCAGTACCAAGTCGACACCAATTGAATACGATCCAGTTCACAAAGACCATAGAAGTCAAGCAAGCCTGTTGAATTGAAAGGACCTTCACTGCGGAGTGGGCTACAAAAGCCCATGGCTCAAACTGTGTTGTACTTTGCGACACTTTCTTAGGGAAATTTTTATTGATCGCTTTAAATCTTTATAACTTCTTTTAATACTAGACGTGCAATGCATGTCCGCTCTTTCAAGGATATTAAAAGAAGTCTTTGATGTCTTGTTATGTCCATGATTTGTATTATTGTTGGGCATGAATACCTCAAGTTGTCCTCTATTGCTGATATTTAACAGATGACGCTTTGTAAAAGTCGTGTACCTTTGATTCGATTTTAGAAGGGCCTGCAGGACACCCTTTTCTCACAAGAAGGTTATTTTTTTGAATTAGCTTTTGAGCCACCGCCACTGCTTTCACAGGTTAAAAAGCTTTTGGTACACTTTAGAATTTCGATTATTGTGAATTCAGAAGCAATGGAAAACATTCAGGAGAAAAAATTTTATGGTGTATTTATCGATTCAAGTAAACATTTTGTTAAAATTAAGTAAGGAAGATATAGAATATTTCTTTCCCGAAGTTACGGGTGGTTATTCAATTGATATTATAATAATAATGCTTTAGATTTTTATTATTGATTTTGTTTTATTGTTCAAAAAGCAGACAAAGATTAATTATTAAAAAGAAACTAAATTTTTTGAATGATTTTGAGATGTTTTTACGTTTAATTAATCAATTAATCAATAAATTATATGGCAATATATCATAGCTTTTCATATTATTTGCGACTACACAATTTTTTTTAAATTTAAAACACATTAAATTATTTTTTCTTCATTATTACTATTATTTTAATAAAAATTAATTAATAAAATAAAATAATAAAAATTAATTAATAAAAATTATTACTATTATTTTAATAAAAATTAATTAATAAAATAAAATAA
>JAOUZG010001186.1:1713057-1725295 GCA_026289955.1 Argiope argentata
ATAACTGGTTGGTAGATACACAATAATTGCCCCTGTGGACGTAGGATGCAGTAAAGTCGCAAAGTAGTTAGTGAAAGGAAGCCACCTAAGTACTCAAAGACAAATAAATGTTTTCAATCATTCTTGATAATAAAGTTTGCTTTTTTTTTAAAAAAAATAAATTTTTCTGATTTCTTTTCTCTACCTTAAAATATTTTTCATAGATATATATTTGCAATAAAATTAATTCCTATTTGGTTTCAAGATAAATATTTTTTGGAGGAGGGCACTTTATTTATAAAAATAAAATTACATCAATCAAAGTACTTTTAATTTAATTTATGAATCATTCGAATTTATTTATTTATTTTTAAACGTTTCAAAAACCAAACTCTAAATCTTTCACTCTCAAAGATAAAAATTTGCCGATCGATCAATATTCCCATCATTAAACTGCTGAATTATCAAAAATTCGAGGAAACCTCATTTTCCGAAGGAACAAAAGCTGTGAAGTGAGATTCTGCTACTTTTCTCTTCCTAACAAGCCTCCGCGATCTACGCCACTTTGCTCTCATTTTTTAAATAATGATTTTATCTTGAGATTACTTAAAATACCTTTTGTAGAGTTTATAAGTAAACTTTTATCAATAATAATAATATCGGTAAATTTCAAATAAAGGTCTTCTGGACTTAAAAGTTTATGGCTCTTTGAAATGCCCCCACCACAAGACCTTCAATAAATTTATATATTTCAGATATTTGTTTAAATGTAATTTATTAATTCCCCCTCGTTTCCAACTTTTTACTAACATTTTAAGTAGAAATAGTGAGTTTAAACTATTACACAAAATGCTAAAATGCATTTTCCTGTTCCACTGAATGATGTTTAGAATAATTTTCAAGGGCCGGGATGGCCTGATTAGTAAGGTGTAGAATTCGCATCATTTGGGCTGTGTGACTCTACGTGGGTGCGGTGGCTCGCGCACGTTAAATATATTGTAGTCACAAAGTCCTCTATGGCGATAGTAATAACTAGGTCAGAGGTGATCGTTCTCTGTTCCAAATATAAATTACGATCTGTGGATGAATGAATGAATTGCATGAAGGAAGTCAACCCCGTAAAAGGGTTTGTGACGTGCGTGAGCGAGAAATCAGACTTCTGTCCTCGGGTGCTCAGGAGTCCATACCCTCAGAAGCTACCAAGAGCTTATTTTGTATATAGTTGTTTTATGCCTTTTTCTTTTTAACAGCATTTTCTTAATTAACGTTGTTTACAATTTTATGTTCCTCTGTTGAAATATTTCCAAATTAATATGACAATTTTTGAGAACTTAAATTCATTTTATTTTCCGATTTGGTTGTTTGAATTCAGTTTTACGATAATTAAGTTGATTAACCTGCACTTCCGTGCTGGGTGGTGGTTACTTCGCGGCGGCCTACGTTATATCCGAATGGCTTCAGCCAGGACGGAGAATACCTATACCATACCCTCAGAAGATACTGCACCCCTTCTTCCATAAGAAAACAACAACAATAGTGTTCAAGAAAGTTAATGGTGTAGCTTTTCTTGGTTTATTTACTTTTATTCGTTTACAGAAAAGCGTTCTGCGATTGGTGGAATGGAATTTTAATAACTCACCTTACTGATAATTTAGTTTTTCCATCTAACTAACTTGTGCAACAAAAAACAGAGCCAGTTCCGTCCCCAAAATTATTGTGAATGAAAGTGTTTGTTTTCAATCTAGTACAAAAACAACACGTTTATATTTCGTTTCCATGAAATCCCGTATTGAACTCAACAAAATACTCCATTTTACTTAGACCTGCCATTTTTTGTTTGTTTTGTCTATAAATCCTCCAAGCAAGATAAATGGCTAGATTCGATTACTTATTATATTTACAATTTGAAACAATGCTTTAACGCTGTTATCTCTGGAATCTTATCGATACCGTCAGACACCGGAGATTTGGCAGGGGGAAAAAAACTCCAGTGAGAGCCCTACCAACAAAACACTTAGTCAGACAGACAGTCTACAAATTGGACCTTCGTGTTTGTGATGCAAATGAAGTATAACACTGGGTTTCTTCGTTTAGCCTGCGACCGCCGTCACATATTATAATACAGTCCCCTTCTGCACTTCCCCCGTGTGTATCTCCATTGCAAATCCCGGCCACTTGTGTCAACTCAATATTCTTCGGGAACGGTTTTCCAGCGAGCGAGCGGTATTTTTGCTCATTTGAATTTTCGATCCTTGATTTCCGGAGTGGGAGATTTTCCCGAACCGATCCCCCCTTCCTCTTTTCCAACTGCACCTTCTTCCCCCTCCCCACTTTCATCTTATTTTCGTGATCCCTACGCTGTAGGGTTGCCAAATTGAATCTATTTTCTCGAATTTTTTTTATTACTATTTTTTCTTCTTTTTTTTTCTTTCTTATTACTTTTAGTTTTCTTCTTTCTTTTTTTCTTTGCTCCGCTTTTTTCGCGTTTGTATTAGTAAAGCAGTAGTTGAGAAGAAGGCCTGCTTGGGAGAAGAAGAAAAAAAAAATAGCGCCAAGTTGATTTGCTTACGGTAGTCAACCTTAGGAGGAGTCCAGTGTGGAGTTGGAAATCAATCTAAATGCGGCAACTGGTGAATGTCGGGGCTTTTATTTTGGTTCACTTCATCGAGTCTTCTTCGTTTCTAGGATTCTAGGATTTTTCTTTACCTTTTTTTTTCTGTTTAATTTTCTTTTTCAACCTCTTTGAAGAGAATCCAGGATGTTGCACCATTGAAGCGGGAACTGGAGCCGATAAATGGTTTCTGTTTTTGGTGGTGTGATGGAATTAACTGTAGCACGTGTTGGAAGTCGACAGGCTGAGAGTAATTGCATTTCGAATCAGTGCGAAAAGCTAAAAATAAAGGACTTTCTTTTTTTGAAAAACAAGCAAGTAAAAAAAAAAAATTCTTTCCCGCTCTTTTCCAGAGCAGTTTCCGTTTTCATTTCTTTTGAAATTATTTAAGGCCTTTATAAGGATATTTAAAATAAGGTAGCCAACTGATTTGGGTTTTTTTCGTTTGTTAACTTTATAGCATGGTTTTAATACCAATATACATTTAACGTTATAAAAACATAATTTATAATGTTCAGTGTAGTGAAAAGTCCGTGAATGGAAACTGTCTTGCCTTGTTTGAAAGCCGTGTAATAAGAGGACTGTTTCTAACTTTGCACCATGTTCTAATGAAATCATATTATATATAAATATTAGATTCTAGAGAGATATCAGTATGTAACACTGTTAGATAAATATTGGTTTTTTTTTGCTGGGCATTATATGAAAATTGTGCTATGTTGCTCACGTGCCCAGTTATGTCCTATTTTCGTAAAGTATTAACATGCTATAGAAGCAGGTCAGAATACTGTGCTGTAGACCCTCATTTCTTCTATTGCATTTCATTGAAATGTTGATATTAGAAAGATACAGTGCATTCAAGAATAGTAATAGAAATATATTGCTATTCTGTTGTTGTTACTTATGGCACTTGCCATTGACAGGCTCCCTGCTGACACAGCAGCAGATTTAAGCCGAAAGGAAAATCTCTTGTTTTTGAAATAGCGCCAACTACGGACAAGAGTATGACTGAGCTACACACTCAGCACATTTGTTTGCAATGCCCCTTTTTATAGGGAAAACAGGGTCACACAGCTCACAAATAGCACAGAGAAGAACAACTATGCCCGAACCGGGCTTCGATCCTGGGGACTCCCAGAACATGAGGAAGACGTGATACTCTGTGCCAGAAAGCCGGCATTGCTATTCTTCACTGCATGATGATAAAAATGGATTTATAGATTATCATATCGTATTTTAGAGCAAGCAATTTTGTATCATGTGTGAATAAGAATATATTGAAGAAGTTGAATAAAAAGAATAAATAGAGAATGATAAAGAATGAGTTATCTAAATGTCAGCTTCTTCGAGGCATCGTTATTCTATTTAATTGACCAATTTTTACTACTTAATTAACTTTTATTAGAAAGAATAAAGAATAATATATTTCTTAGAGAACATAATTAAGTATAGATAAATTAACATTAATTTTAAATTGATCATTCAAAGTGGTTTAATGTATTCATAATCAACTGTATCAAGTGTATTCATAGTTTTAAATCAATATTAATCTACAATATTAACGATCAATACTATTTATTTTAATTTATTACTAAAGGTTAACATCTTATGCTTATTAATAAGTTTACTATTTACCTATTTAACGTTTACATATACTACGAATAATTGTTGATATACTTAAAATCTAAACAAACAAACTTAGTAAAGAGACTACTTTTTTTTATTTAGTTTAGTTTTTTTTTTAAAAAAAAAAACTTTTATAATTCTTTCATAAAATTAAGGAAATCTAAGGTACTTTTTTCCCCTTCAAATTCACTATCATTTGGCGCCAGAGGAATATAATCATAATTCAATTAAAGTATTTCGAGCTTCAACTGATTGATAACCAAATCTTGAAAATTTTGAAAAAGCGTATTGATATTAAATATGTAATGAAGTGATCCAAATTTAAAAAATTCTAATCGTTAGGAAATGAGTAGAATATCAATCACAAAACTTCATCATCAAAAATGTGAAAAAAGTCAAGTGAGGCAAAAAAAAAAAAAAAAAGCAAGGATTTCAGTAATAAAAATTAATATAATTTAAAATTATTCTTTTCAAAGTTTTAAGAAATTTTTTAAACAAACTTATTTTTTCCTCCTTAAAAAAAGTAGTTCCATTTTTTAATCTGCCTCATCAATATTATTCACCATAACCTCCAGTTTAAGAAACCGGCGATTAATATTTTCCTTTTTAGATGATATATTACTAAAATAACCATATTATTAATAAAATTTTGGAGGTTCTGATGGTCTTGTGTTTGAAAGCGGCTTCAAACCCGATCAGAATTAAAGTTCAATTGAAAGCAAAGCGCACAACATGGAACATTTTTTAAGAGGTCGTGAGCATTTGTTTTAGTTGCTGAAATATCCTCACTTTGGCGACTTGAAAATTCAGAGAGTGACAGGAGCCAGTTGAGATGTTGTTCTCGGCATCTGATCTAAGCTCAAAAATGCAAATTCCCCCCCCCCCCCGAAGAGTATAGTCCTGAGGTAGCTCCAAACTGGAACATTAATCTAACTAAATCAAACCGAAATACTCAGAAAATCGTTTTAAAAAAAGGAATCAAAGCATTAGTAAATATTTCGCCAAATAAGAGTTATGCGATTTTTTCAATTTGCAATCCCTTTCAGAATTTTGAATTTATTTCCAAACCGTACGAAGCCAAGAAAGCGATACACATCTTTATCTGGTAGATCAATTAGGAACCTTTCCCGTTGTGTGTATTTATGCGAATTCGGTGGGGGAATTGGAAGGACGGAAGGGGGGGGGGGTATACGGTTCGCTACAACAGCGCCGCACTGTGGACACACTCGGTCGTAAGCTGTCGGGCCGTGTAATCGAAGAGTTCTTCGGCAGGCATTACCCCAATGCCCAAAAATGCCCGGGAAATTGATCTCCAACCAATGGTTTTAATGGACCAATGAGAAGCAAGAATGCGGGGTTGTAGCAGACCGTCGGAGCTCAATGTTATAATTAATTGGGAGAAGTACGGATCCCCCCCCCTCCTGTTCTTCATTTTTCGTTCTTCTGTTCTTTTTGTTACGATATGGGGAAACATCCGAGTGATTTTGGAGGATTATTTATTTATTTATTATGAATATAAGTAGACGAGTATGAGTTTAAAGTTTTACAACAGGTTATATTTTTGTATTTTTAGTTGAATACGACTTATTTGCCAGCAAAATGCTTTTTGATTAAAAGATATGAATACTGAAATAAAGACATATTCTGTTAAATTTTAATTATATGGAGTATCAATAGAGTAAAAATCCTCTGCACCAAAATCGTTTTTTGAATACCAGAATTTTTGAACATTGAGTCATGAAAATCCTATTAGAGCCGTCTTCTTTCAGATTTTGCAAAATTATTAAATCAAAATAATAAAGAAATTACCCTATTTAAAATATTTCTTTACCGTTTGCTTTTATATTTATTAATATTCTAATTCAATTCCGTTTTAATCATCTAGGAGCTATTTTTCAATTTCTCTTTTGCTTCCCAATTTAGGAGATGCAGTAAAATTATTTTAAATGGAATTGAGTTATTTTTTTTTTCATTCGAAAATGGGTTGCAAATGTAAAATGTTTAAAAGTGAAAACTTATTTACTTTTGACATATTTCTCTTGGAATTTCTGATTTAACTTTTTTACCATTAAAATATGACAACAAATGTCATAATTTTTAAAAATTGTTTACCAATAATAATACATTTTTGGTATTTTTACTTGACAACTACTCTGAATATTTTGAAACGTAACAATGAGGCTTCTTGATTATTTTTTTCCAATTGTAGAAGAATGAAAAAAGCAGGATTCTTTAGATTTTTTCGAGTTTTTTCCCCCATCAAACTTAATGCTCAAAATTTCATTATTTATTTCTTCGTGAGAAAAGGATTTCAAATTGAAACAAATATCTAGATAATTTTAAATATTTGAAGGAGGAGAAAGTGTGAATTTTATTTAATTTGTGACAATGAATTGAATATTTTTTTTCTAAGACTTCAATAAAGCTTAATGTAATTACGATAGCATAAGCTATATATTTTTTAACAATTATTTAAATTTTAGAGACGAAACCAATCAGAGTTCACCCCTAACGCTTTCCCCTTCCTCCACAAAGAAACTTTTGAAAGATACTAAATGATTTTAAAGTAAAGAGTCCGTTATTATTTAGTAAAGAGTCCGTACGAGATTTTTAAACATTTATTGCATTTTTTGTGAACTCATGTGTATACATCAAAAATTTCAAAATAAGGTAATGTGAATTCTTAGAATTACATTTGCTTTATCATTGTTAGGAGTATAGATTAATAACAATATATAGAAAACTCAAAGGAACCTGTAATAATTTATTTAGATTTTCTATGACACACATTAATAAGCAATGTTATTATACATATAAAATATCGCACTAATTTCTGTTTGTTAAAGATATTTGTTTAAAGATATGATGTACCGGAATAACTTGCTCAAGAAGTTTTGGCTTTGTCATCATAAACATCTAGTTTCAAAACCCATTTTTATTGAAGATCCGGCGTACTTGAGGACCTAATATTTGTTAAACAAGTCCGATGTTAAACAGCTTATCTTTGTGTAGTGTGCAAGCTTGAAAAGAGTTTTTTGCTTCAAGTGCCTCCCTTTTCATCTCATTAAGATTCGAAATTATGAGTCATCGATATAAATTTGATTCGAAACGGCTTGTTATGTAATAAGCTTAGCTGATTAAAATTAGGAAAATTGAGCGAATTAAAATCGTCGTTATTCACACTGTTTCTTTGCCAAGTAAATGAAAATAAATACGGATCTAACAGACTGAAGTTTCCTTTTGTGAAACAGAAAAGCAAATTTTTTAGTAAATGTATTTTAATTCAAGCTAAATTGAATATCTAGTATATTGTTTATCTGAGAGAAGTAAGCCGAAATTCAAGTGTAGAATGTGTTATGTGGATTGAAAATTATATCGCATTAGCAAACATTTTATACAAAAGTAAGTACTTTGAATATACATAAATAGAAAGCTAAGTGCATTTAAAATAACCTAATTTCAAAGCTTAAAGCAGAACAAATGTTTTTGTAAAATTTCGCAGTTATTATTTTTTTATTGTTTTCGAAAATCTAATAATAATCAAATATTATCATAATATTCATGTTAAAGCCAAGATAAATAAATGTATAAAAGAAACCTTTACTTGATGATCTGGCTAGAAGAGTCTTCGCGAAATGTATCTTTCGAGGCAGAATTTTTCAGAGAAATCGAGGAAACGGCCGAGATATCCATCCAGATGATTGAGACGCCCATGTCAGAGGCTAAAAGGGAGGCGGTCAAAATCCCCTGCCCAAAAACGACGCAATCGTTTGTCATCCCAACCCCCAGCAATTCCCAGAAGAGTCCTTAATTCGTGTTTTTGTACCATGCTCTTGGATATCAGCACTGATTGCGATAAGGTTAATAGACTTGGATCTCCCCTCGGTACCATCGGTCAACTAGCGATGAAACAGAAATGTGTTTTACAAGGTTTTTTTCCCTTCATCTTTCTTTTGCTATCTTTTTAGTATTGAACATTTTATTCATATTACAATCGTTGCTTTCAGAAGTGGTATAAGTCTGCTGTTTTTCTATATCGAAATTTTAAATACATATCAATTAAAAAAAATTACCTTAAATTTGTATATAGTAGAACAGATTTCTTTTTTATTCATTATTATTATTTCCCCATACTCTACTGATATATAGTTGCCTTGTTTTTGCCATTATAGAAAATTTCTTTTGCATTTTAAGCAAAATTATTTCTTCTAATTGAAAAAAAAAGTATATCTTCTGTATGATTTGCGAAAACTTCTCTTAAATCCGATGATGACATCATGGTAGATTTTTTTTGAAAACTTTAAATTTTTACCATTTTTTATCAGTATTTTTAAACATAGTAATGTAAATCTAAATTATTTATAAATACTAGTATATATAATTTAAATTTTTATTAGAAACAAGTCACCTTTGAAGATCAATTAATTTCTTCTAAATATTGATAATGTTGTTGTGTTGTTACTTATTGCACTTTACAAGCCTTCTGACACAACTGTCAGCGATTTAAGTCGAAGGAGAGTGCCTTGTTTTTCAGTAGAGCCAACTGGGTCAAGAGTAAGACTTAGCAACACACACACACACATCACAAACCCTTTTTATGGGGTGAACTTTATTCCTATATTTCAATCATTCTTCGAAAGATCATACATTAGATCTGGAACAGAGAACTATCAACTATGAACTAGTACTCTTAGTGGTATTACTCTCGACTTGCAGGACTTTGTGACAATGGCAGATTTAACGTGCGTGAATATCAGATTTTCCGAAAACGTACAATTAATCAACCAGTGGTTTAAAGGAATTAGGAGAAATATATGACTACAATCTCCCACCACCACCATTTAACCCTTAGTAGCCTGATTTACGAAAGTGATTTATTTTTAATATTACTGTGTTTGCTTGAGGGTCTAGATGAAGGGAAAAATAGCTAAAAAAATCACAATATTTATTTTACATATTTATTTAGAAAAAAAAACAGGTATCAATTTTGATACTTCAGGCATTAACGCCATAAAGAAATCAGATATACCTATGCATGAAATAATGCGAAACAATGATTGTTTTTATTATCGCAAGTATTTATATTCTTCAGAAAAAGAAAATATATCAAATTTGTATTCAACAAAACTTTTAGTAAAATATGTTTACTTGTTCACTTTGCCGCGCGAGTAATATGTCATAGATAAAATAAAACAATAATGACATTTGATTTTTTTAAAAAATTTCGTTGGAAAGAATATTATACAACAGTAAAATACGTACAGCCAACCTATATAAAAAAAACTAATAGTAATGTGAACATTCGGTTTAAAAGATTGGTATCAAAATTGAAACTCTAGGTTATTAAGGGTTAAGATGAAAATCGATTGTTTATTCAATATATATGTTTTAAACTTTTTAAGGGGAATGCTGTTGTTCCTTATGGCACTTGCCATGGACAAGCTCGCTGAGGCAGTCAGTGGTTTAAGCCTAATCAGTGTCTCTTTGTTTTGTAGTAGGGTCAAGAGTACGACTTTTGCTTCTTATTCATCATATTCGCTTGACAGGGTGGCTCGTTCATACAATTTACCGCTAGAACACAGAGGAACAACCATGTCCAAACCGGGGCTCAAACTCGGGATGCCAAGGTCATGGGGAAGACGCCCTACCCTGTAAGAGGAATTCTTAACCCGTTGATTGCCTCATGTCTTGTTTAATAAATAGTTCAGCATTGTATCGAATAATGCTGAACTATTTATTAAACTTGACTTATTATCCCTATTCTGTTATAAAATTTAAGAGGTAGAAAAAAAGTGTGTCTTCGATTTCAATGGATGATTCAAATACCAGATAATATGTCGTGCAGCTATCGTTGTGATCTGTTCAAGAAGAAAAAATTTCCAATTCAATCTTTGAACTCTATATAAATCAGGACATACGAAATATGTTATTTTAGAAAATATATTCAATTCATAAATTATTAATTTTCATTAAAATTGGAAATTCTTGCCGTTGTGAAAGCTTTAGTTTTCTCTTTCAATCCTAAATCTCATCCATATGATTAATCAGCATCAGTTTGATGCGGGCACAATCATTTCAAAAACCATTTATTCATTGGCAAGCATAATCATCCGAGCAAATGCAATAGCAAGCGCAATCTTCAGTTACTCAGTGATACGGATGGATATATTTCTTGTGTATTTCCAATCTCACACAGCTACCAATTAAGAGATCTTGATTTGAGCAATGTTCCCACTCATTTCCTGAACTTGGTGAGACAGTTCATTACACCTTGGTGTGAAATGTGATGGTAAAGAAGGAAGGGATAGAAAAAAAAAAAAAAAAAAGAAGATTAAAAGGAAAGAAATCGCGCTTACTTTCAAACCTCTTTCCATTGTCCGTCTATTTGGAGGCTCCCAATGACAAATGGATGCTTCCAGAAACGAGAGGAAACGAACAACATCAAGTGGTGTTAAAGGAGGTGGGAGGGGTTGGCAGAAAGCGATTTCAAAAGTCTTTCAAAGCGTTCTCCTTACACGGATTATAAGTTATCTGGGCGTGGGGAAGAAGACTCATCAGCTTCCGTAGGAGACTTTCTCCTTCCAAGAAATGGATGGATATGCGGAGGAATAAAAGTCCTACTTTCTTCATTCGAGTGTCTTCCCACCCACAGATTTTTTTTCTCCACCCTCCTCCTGTTTTCTTTTCTTTTCTTTATGACCCCCTTCTTGTTTTTCACTTTGCGTCTTTCCACTATTAATGATGCTTCTGAGACGTGACCATTATTTTCTCGGTTTTGGCTCGTGGGTATTTTCTTGAAGGCTCTTCTGGCGAGGGATTGGCGAGAGTAGATGGCCGAGCGTGAGGGGAATGCCCGTGCCAGGTATACAAAGCTAGTTGGTATCATTCGTGGGGGGGGGGTGAAGAAGGCCATAATGTGGTAGTTTCTGCATAAGACGTACTTGTAATATACGTGACTTTGAACTTTCGAATCATTTGAATAAGGGGAGATTTATGAGTGTCTGAAATAGCCTGGTGATGGAATTTTTTTTAAACTTTTCCTTTGTGATGCTTCTTAAGAATGGCTTGACATTTTTCTTAAAGAGTAGATACGAACAATATTTATTCAAAGCAATTTTCTTCTTAAAATATGTTTGCATGATGCTCAAAGTTCAAAGGCGAATGGTAATTTTGGTGACCTTTAAATTTTTCCTTTTTTTTCTCACTTATAATATAATTTTGGCTTGAATGTGTAAAAAAAATTGCCGTATCAGAGGAAAAATTCAATTATGATTTTTATTTTGACATCTAATACAAATTTCAATGAATTATATCCCGCTTCCTTATGCTAGTTTACAGGTAATAAATATGTGAATGAATTGAGTTCAGAAATCTTTGTTTTTAAAACTAGGCCTGAGGGAGTAGTTTCCCCAAAACTTTCTCGCATACTCTCAACTTGTCATGTCAGAGAACGCCTTCCATGGCACTGGTGTGCAATAGTTACGAGATGTGAACTTTTGAAAAAAAATGTTATTTTTACTGCGTCTATTGTGGGATCTATGGCGAGTTTTTTGACGATTTAATATCTGATTTGCAGTAAATAATATTAGAAATTCAAACAATTCAAACTAGTGTTTTAGACTGTTATTTTAAAGTGATTGAAACCAAAGTTTTAGACGGGACTACACTCTCATAAAATTCCTTACCTAATTTGATATATTTAAATTATTGCTTTTTTGAATTATCGGGCCTACATGCCCCTGAAAGTAAAGAGCGACAAACAGTCAATCTTTGTTGGTTTCTTCTCAAACTTTTGCCGGAGTCGACACAATCGATATTGAATCTGTTTACTGAATATTATATATCTAGCTCTCTTAGCTTGGCAGTTAACGCGTTAACTTATTTTTGAACAGTTGGACTTCCTCTGAGCAGATTTTACTTAAAATTTCATAAAAATCTGCAAATTTGGTGTTATGAACATATATCAAATTTCAGCTAGCGTATACCAAATATAATGCCTAGCTTAAAGCGTTTTTATATAGC
>JAOUZG010001186.1:1731723-1751589 GCA_026289955.1 Argiope argentata
GTTGATCGTATCTGGAGGATATAATATTTCAGTATATTGTTTATAATGGATTAGCTGAAAGGATAAATCTGAAAATGCTATTAAAGTGTAAAACAAATATTGATTAGAATCATGAAAATGTATAGAGCTTAGCTTTTAAATTTAACTTTAATATCACAACGTGTTCCTACTAGTAGAATAATGAAATTAAGAGGGAAAGACTAAACATATATGGTGCAGTAGATACATAACTATTAAGAAATAGAATGCACTTTTCGAATTTTCTATGCATGACAACTTAGATGAATCAGAAATAATTGAAAATAATAATATCACCGAAAAAGTTACTAATGCAAGCCTAAAAACTGAGTTTTTTTCTAAATCACATACTTCTTCCGAAGTGAAAATTTTCGATAAGCATTTTACAATTAAAAAAAATTGTTTGGAAATCATTTAAAAACCCTTTAATTCTTCTTTTGAATTTTTGTTCTAATATCATATCAGAAGGTTTTTGAAGAATGCAATCCAATAATATGGTAACGAAATGTAATTTAGAAGAAAATGAAAAGGGATAGTTAAAATGAAATTGTAATGAATAGACTAATTTTGAACTAATTCTCTGTTTCTGCGGCGATCTGGCATAGAGGTAGCGCGTCTTCCCCGTGATATAGACGTAACAGGTTCGAGTCCCAGTTCGGGCATGGTTGTTCTTCTGTGTGCTATCTGTAAGGTGTGTGAATGTGTCCCCCCTGTAAAAAGGGGCTGTGCAAGCGAGTATGAGGAGTGTGTAGCTAAGTCGTACTCTTGGCCCTAGTTGGCTGTACTGAAAACAACAGATGCTGATTAGGCTTAAATTGCTTATTGTCTCAACGAGCTTGTCCATGAAATATACCATAAGAATCATCATCAACAGCAATCCTCTGTTTCTATTAATAATGAAGGTAAATGTTTGTGTCTGTGAGTGATGGTCTTTACATGACAAATATTTTTATATAAAATTTGCTAAATTAGACATAATTACGCTTACAAATTATTGTGAAATCGGGCGTTTCTCTGAGATAATTACCGAAATTATTAAAGCACAAAAATCCATTTTGCATCATCTTAAAATTCAAGAAAAATCCTTTTAATAATAATTATTTTTACAGCAATATATAAGTTTCCTTTTCATAACTAAACTCAAGTTTCGTTTTCATTGTTTCTACTAATATTTCATTTTGACTTTTTTTTTCATTGTTGATGATCATGATATGAGAAGTCGACTTATTTTTGCATTTGTATAAATTTCAAAATAATGCATGCTTTTATTAAAAATTTTGAAATTTTGTTGTATTTTCAATTAAGGTTAGAACTAAATAATGGTATTTTTTTTAAGTGGGCCTATTTTTAGGCAGTTATTCTCTTTCTGTAATTTTCTGCTGCTTTAATGTAATTGAACCCTGTTACTCTAATATAATCGCATTAATATGAACACAGAAAGAAAATAAATGAAATCCACAGCGCAATAAATAAAATGGTGCAAATTTTTTAAAAATAGTATAATATATCTTTCAAATCTTGTAATTTAAAAATAATTTATAGCGAAAGTCATTAAGAGCCAGTTGTACTTCAAGTGCATCTTCATTTGAGATTTTTATTCATCGTAAACTAACTGGTTGCCAAAGATGGAAAATAATAATAATGGCGAACACTGGAAACATTCTAATTTTTTAAAAGCTTCATATCAGAATTTTTTACGGCCGATACCTTCAATTACCATGTAAAATTCACTTTGCTATGTTTGTACGTTCATGTGTGATAGTTTTCATTTTGGTTAATCATAAAATAGAGCAACCAGCCATAACGTTTTTCGATTTTTTTTTTTGTAATCTGCCAGACGATTTTGGATAGCTGGGAACTGTATTGCGTTGTTCCATTTATGTGGGTTTAGCTTCATTATTTTCGAATATAGGATCAAAATAGAACCGATTTCTCAGATATCCATACACAGGGATACTACAGAAACAGAATTATTCAGCATAAAGAAAATTCGAGTTTATAGAATGTACTTAAAATGATCCAAAAAGCTATACTTTTCGAAGAATATTCTGATTTACATCAAAAGGAAATATTTGTAATAGAACCAATTTGTCAAATCTGTTCTCTTACTTTCTATTCTTGGAATATTGAGCCTTGTTTTTTTTTATGGGTTGAAATAAATCTAAGAAACAAACTCATGCATTTCATCCTTTTCCGAGATAATTCAATTGCAGTAAGAGTTTTTTCATCTAAAAATATCATTTTATGAATAAGAGTCTTACATACTTATTAAATAGAAAAGTAAGTTTCTTTTATTTATCTTTGTTGTGCTTTCTGTTAGGTAGCAGAAATTAAAAGGTGTTACAATTAAATAATCAGAAAAATTAACAAAATGTTAATCTTTGTTAACTTTAAATTTTAGTTATTTTTATTTTTTTAATTAATAAATTATTTTTATTTTAGATACCAAACAGATTATTTTATGATAGAAAAAAATTGATAAAAAACTGCATGAAGATCTAATTATAAGAAATATAATGATAATTATCTAATTATAGATAAACTTAATTTAACTAAAAACCAAGTTTATCTAATTATAGATGAACTTAGAACATCTAATTATATGAAAGGTGTCATATATGCTTACGTATTTTTGTTGGTATTTACGTATTAGACCACCTTCGCCAATGGCCGCCAACAGTTTAGTTACTCATTGGCGATGACTTCAAATTTGGCGATAAAGTTGGACGGTCTAATACGTAAGTACTTTTTTGTTTTGATTTTTCTATGCTATTCGTAGATTACGTTCGCACTCGCTATCAACGATATGTTAAAAGAAAAGAAAATTTTGCATCTCCATATGTTTAAAACTTTGTTATTCAAATAAATAACAGATATTTATGTTTATGTCAATTATTAAATTTCAAATTGGATCAGTAAATATTACAATATCGCATTTAAAATAAAATATAACCAATTATTGACGAATTCTTCTCTTCTGTAAATATTTTCTGAAGCATTATTTAAACAATCAATCTTTCTTGACAGCATTAGTAAAAATATTTTGTTACTCTATTTTTAAAAATTAGATGTAATAAATTACTTAAAAATTAGATGTAATAAATTACTTAGATGTAATAAATTACTTAATTACATTTACTTAATTTACCTCTTCATACAAAATAATTTTTTCAATTGCCGTATGTTAGATCATTTTCATGAGGAAATGTTACCTAGAACATTCAAAACTAAAAACGAAAGAAGCTTATAGATTATTGATCTTTTGCTGTTTTTATCATTTGTAATATTCGAATACGTGTCAGAAAAAATAACGTAAAATGTATTATTGTTTGAGAAAGATTGGAGGCAATATTTGTGCGGACACTAGATGGCAGCACAGGACATCTTTGGACTTTTCAATCAATATCATTGTAAAAGTTATGCAGTAAAGCCTCACAACAGGCTGAAAGTCTTTTATGAAGTAAACAATTTTTAAATTGTTAGATACTTTTTAAGGAAAGATTAAATTTTGTAAACATATAGCACAAGTTGTTTAATTTTCTGCAATGATAGTTTTAAAGGTTAAAAATTGCTAAGGATTTCACATAGAGAAGAAAAGTATTTGGAATTTCTTACTTGAATATTGGTGCAAATATTTAAGAAAATTATATACTGCTTAAAAAATTGCAATATATATTTTAGAATATCATAAATATATAAGAATTATTATCGAGATAAAGCTATTCGTAGAATAAAACTATTTAATGGAGATAAACAAACTCCCCAAAACAATTCAAAACTTTTTAATTCTGAACAGTCCAAAAAGTAAAATATCAAGTCATTGCTTTTTTAATAAAGTCATCGATCAATTTTTCTTTATATTGATGTGATTTTTTTCTGCTCTTTGCATAATAATTTGGCAAAAATTATATACATCAGAAGAATTAAAGTTTCTTCTGGCTTAAGATCCATTGAATGAAAATTGAATACAAGAAAAAATAATTGAAATTGAGAATTTAACATTTGAATATTCTGTTTGACCTGTTAATTTTTTTCTCTCAGTTTATGATTAGGTTTCAACTCTGTTATTTTATAAAATTCCAAGGGTAAAAAATAAAACGATCGCGCAGATTTCTCTAGAACATTTATATAATGCAAATTTGCAAAGTATAAACCACATCATCAATTTGTTTCAATCTCATGTTTTATTTTTTCTTTATGTATTTTGAATTAAAGATCTTAACTGACACATTTTTTAAAATTATTTTTCAAAAATAAACTTTGTATTTCTGAATAAAGATAAGTCTTTTTAAAGAAAAAACATGTTTTTCTTTTCATTGCATTATCATCTTATTATCTCTAAATAGTATTTGTTACTTTACAGAATACTTAAGTATTGCATATGATGCTAGGAAAAAATATATAATTTTTTTTAAAAAAATCTCATATTTCATAAAGTTTCCTAAGTATTATATAAATAAAAACTATAAATATAATTTTACCAGCAAAACACATTGCTGGTAAAATTATATTTATAGTTTGGTGTATATTATTTTCTTATAATATATAATTTATCTTTTAATTTTCTATATTTATGTATTTTATTTATTATTCACTAATGGTTTTATACATGTTTTAATACACTTTTTGATTCAAGTTGAGTATCTTTGGACATAATAGCTTATTAACAATTTTTTTCAATAAAAAATAAACAATTTTCTGTACTCTATTAAATTATTTATAACTAATTTTAAACTTTATTTTATCTGTAAATAAATATGTATCGAAAAAGTCTGCAGTTAGTCATATATTCTAATAAAAGTAAAATGTGTGGAATTTTTAATTTACGTTAGAATTACGATTAATTTTTTAAAAATAGTGAAATCAAATAATCTAAAGGGAGAAATGAATATAATTGGCAATAGATTTCTGAACTGACATCTAGATTATAATATAGTTTTGAGTTGATCAGATGAAGGCAAAATTAGTACCTTAAAAGTAATATGAAGGGAACGTTCATAAATTTGAAAGTTTAACTGAAGAAGCTAGCATAAACAATTCTAGAAGAAATATTAAATGAATAATAAATAAATCAGAGAATTCTAGCAAAGAAGATAATATTTTTTCTGTATTAAGACACCAATATATTTACAATTAATTAATGAAAAGAACAGAATAAATTAAACATTAAAATCAATATAAACAAAAATAAACATGTTTAATGTGCTAAAAAATTATTTCACTTCATTTTCCATGCCACTTTATAAATTATAACATATAAGCAACATATTTTTTTCGTTATAGGAAGTCATAAATAATTTTTTTAAAAAAATGGAATATGTTAACATATTTTATACGAACTTAAAAATCGATTTTTAACTTACTTAAGACGATTAAATTGACAAAATCTTAAAAACTATATTTCAAATAATTTATTACCTTTGGATAAAAAAAATCATGAAATAGTCCACACAATTTCATGTCCATGAGCTGTTTTCGTGACTTAAATATATTTGATGTAGCCTCCACATCACTAATCCCGAAATTATCAAAAACCATGCCTCTATATTTGGGAAATATACATCTGATTGTATATGTATGTATATTTTGTTTTTATTTCAATTTTCTATGGCGCTTTCTTTTTGATTTTACATTCATTTTCAAGAACTCTAAATGCCGAATGCCATTCCCCGGATATATCATCCAATTCTAGAATCCTCATTCCGTTGGCCATTCTATATCACTCAGAGCACTCATGGGCGCCGAAATATTTCTATGTGCGTCCGCAATAAAAGCCGTTATCTCCTTTTCCTATGATGACCACCGTACCTTTCACCCCTTTCGCCGCCATCAAACCACCTTTCCCCCGGATTCATTCCGAAATTTCTTATCACGATCATGCTCTGGTGAACTGTAATGCGATGGCTTGCTATCTCAGCACAAGTTTCGGCCTTTTCCTTGGGCTCGTCCATTCAATCTCGCGGAGTTTCGGACGTTGCCGTTGATGTATAGTACGTGGCTGGGAGATGATGAGACTTTTCTTTCTTCAACGGAGTGGTTTATTTTGTTGTTAATATATATTAATATAGAACTGAAGGCTCTGGTTTCGTTCAGTTGGTTTGCTATATTAATATATCATCTCTCATATATTTTATATCATATATGATATAAAATATTTGTGTAGAGGATATTAATTAGCATTAGATAGTATTTTCATTATAAAAAATTGATATTTGATATTAATTAAAATTAATTTGATTTTAATTAATACCAAATAGATATTTTAATTTTGATCTTGATATTTGATAAAAAATTTAATGCTAACTAAAAATTTGATAGTACTTTGATTGTTAGTTTCAATAGACTGAATAAAAATTCAATTATGTGCTCTTTGATTGAAAAGTTAGTTTTATGTAAGCTGCTTCTATTTTCGTAAAAAATCGCTTAATTTCTTAGTTAAAGAGTTGTTGTTACTTATGTCCCTTGCCTATGGACAAGAGCGCTGCTGATGGAGCAGCAGATTTAAGCCGAAAGGAGCGTCTCTTGTTTTTGAAGTAGACTTAGCTACACACTCACCATATTTGCTTGCACAGGCCCTTTTTACAGGGGGCACAGGCACACATCTCACAGATAACACATAGAAAAACCATGTCCGAAACAGGACTCGAACGCGGGACTCCCAGAACACGGGGAAGACACGCTACCTCTTTGCCAGAAAGCCGGGCAGTTAAAGAGTAACGAAATAAATGTTACTTATTATGAATTTGAATATTTAAAGACCTTTTAGTGTGTAGCGGAAGGTTGACGAGATTTATATCTTAAATAGGAAGATTCATTTTTTAGCATATTAATACAAAAGCAAAGTTTTTTTTTTTGAAAAAAAAATTAGATTTATTATGTATTTCTTGTATTTGTAAAAGATAAGAAAAGCAAAAGGGTCTTTACTAAAAATATTAAAGATTAAAAAATAGATTAATCACTTATAATATTAATCTATGCATTTCAAGTGTTAGTTTTATTTAATAAATTAGTATTTTTAAAATTTTTATTTCTGTTTCCTTAAAATAATCAAATTTAGTAGTCTTTTCTCAATTCCCTCATTTTTTTGTAAAATAATTCTTTTTATATTATTTGATTTATTACATGGCAATCAGAATTTAATATGAAGTATAAAAGACCCTCTAGGGGAAAATTAAAGATTGGATCGTATGTACTTTCTTAAGAATTTGGTTTCAATTTCTGAAGAAAACGAAAATCTCTAATTTGACCAATAGGGGAGGAAATAGAGCTATTATAATCAGTTTTTGTATTCTTATTTCTATTTCCTAAAAATAGTTAGTTAAAATGGTATTTTCTCAATTCCCACAATTCTTTTAAATGAATATTCGTTTCATTTTATTTAGTCTAATACAAGGCGATCAGAATTAAATAATAGGTGTAGAATCCTTTCTTATGGAAAATTAAGAACTGGACCATATATACTTTATTAAGTATGAGATTTTGTTTTCTGAAGGAAAAAAAAGTAAGAAAAATCCCGTTTTTACCAATAGGAGAGGAAATAGACTTATGATATACATAAATTCTTTATTTTTTCAAAAAAACTTGTAACAGTTTTTCTCTCATGAGATAAAAATAGAAATTTTCCAACCTTTTAATTACATAGAACAGCAACTTATTGAGTAATAATATTAATTACAAAAAATGTATTTTGTCAAAATGAATATATTAATAGTTATTGATATTCCTTAACAAATGTTTCAAATGCCCGTGACGGTTTGAATTCTTGTAATACTTGCATGTAGATAAAGTTCACTAAAATTCCTATAGATATGTATAAGAGAAATTCTGCAAAATACTGCACCATAATTAACTGTTCAGAAAACTGTTGAGTTTCACCTTTTCGAAGAAAAAATCTTCATTCTCCATTTTCTGAAAAAGAAATATATACATTTCTTATATATATGTACACATATTTGAAAAGAAACAAATATAAATTTGAATTTTAAAATATCACTTTATCATAGTCATTCATTTCCATGGCTATTAAAAACTATAAAAATAGCTTTAATAACTATTATGTTAAATACTATTAAAATAGCTTTAATAACTATTATATTAAATACTATTAAAACACATTTAATTATTCTATTAAAAACCATTAAAAGTAATTTTAATAGCTATTCTATTAAAAAACCATTAAAAGTAGTTTTAATAACTATTCTATTAAAAAAACCATTAAAAGTAATTTTAATAACTATTCTATTAAATTTTATTTAAAATAATTAATTCCTTAATTTAATGAAATAAAGTTTCACCGATATGCAATACTAACGGAGTAATCGAGTTGGTTCATGATACACAGTGCTTTAAATTAATTTTGAAATCAACTGCGAATTTTTAAGAATAAAGTATTACAACATGGATTGTGAAAATACGTAGTTATATACATAGCCTAACTGTATATGTAATATAAATGCTTGTGACTTCACATAATTGCAATTATTGCAATCATAATTACAATCAATTAACATAATTCACAATGGATTTAATTGCAGTTTTTCAGACTAACCTTCAAATAACTTCTGAAGATTTACGTATTCAAAAAATCAATGAAAAAAAATTAAACTGTTCTTAACTTATTTTTAAAATTCAAAAAAATTTAAGCTTTTAACAACTATTCAAAAAAATTTTTAAAGAAAAATAATTTTAGAAATAATTTTTTTATACTTATAATAGATAATTTATAGTTATTCTGCCTTTTTCTTCAAATCAAATTTTTCATTAAAATCTGTTAAATTAAGAAAAAAAAGAAGAAACAATTTCTGAAAGTAAATAACTACCTCCTTGTGACAATTCTTAGCTTTAAAGAAACAACCTTAGTTGCTTTTTTTCTTCTCCTTTTTCTCAGAATGGAAAATAACTCAGAGTAGAAAACCTAAACAAAATAAAACACCAGCGGAAAGATGGGAGTGAAATGAAGAAAAAGAAAGAAAGAAAAAGCTTCGGCATTCCAACGTCCTGTATATATTTTGCTGTTCTATTCCCTTTCCAATTCGCTGGATGACCAGTCAAGTCGAAATTCCTGATTGCCCATAAAACCGTTTTCACGCGTAAATTTTGGATAGGACGCCGGAATTCTCAGAGAAGGAGAGAGGGAGAGAAAAAAAAAATTCAGTAAGAAAATAAAATATATTCGCGCGATTGGTATTTAACTGGCCGGTACTTTTTATTCGAATCTGGACGCAGGGAGGAGAAAACATAAATAAATAAGCAGAAAGACGTCCGCTTATATACATTTATATGAAGTATTAGAGCTATGAAAAGAAAATAGTTTTTCCTTCCCATGCCCCATCCAAGAAAGTTAAACCCCCATGCGCGTAAAACGGCGTTTTCTTATCGAAAGTCCAGCAGACTGTGCTCCTTTACATATACATATATATTTATCCATAAACGCCTGAATATATCGAGGGCTATTCAAATCTACGTTTGGAAAGTCCACGCGACTGGAAATAAGGATAGTTCTCCATTCACCATGGTGGGCGCTAAAGTTCTTTCCTCGAAACGAAAAGCAAGAAAAATAAGAAGAAAAAAAGCGTCGAGATATATCCATTCGAACGCCGTGGTCATATCTCAGAAGAGTGGAATAATAAAGAATATATTTATATCGAGACGAGAAGGGTGGGGGAAAGGTAGAAAGCCTTCGCCATATCATTCGCAGAAAATTTTGAAGGAAAGTTACCCCAAGGAGGCCTACTCTTTTCCAAACTTTAGAACTTGTATGTAGTATTCCGCATAAAAATATACAGTTGCGGGAACTGTATGTGTCCCCACACACTTGTATGTATGCATGCATACATACATAGACTGTCTGCTTGCCATTCTGATATACTAAGCCTGCCCATCACACTAAATTTCCGCTCCTTGCCGGTACTCGCTCATCTATAGGGGACCTTATCGGAGTCTTACGCTTGAGTTAGATTCCAGCCTCTGTCAGCTCTTCTTCTGACAGAAAAGGCCGCTCTAGCTCTAGACCCTCCCTTTGGTCTGCAGCCCCCCCTCCCGTTACTGCTACTTAGTTTATAGGGCAGATTGCCACCCCTCCCCCCTCTTATTCTTGTGATAAAAGCCAACGGGTCTTCTAGTTTACGTGTGTCTACTGATGATAGTAGAGAAAGCTATCTTTGTATTAAAAAAAAGAAAAGAAAGAAGAAATTGAAAAATAAACCGAAGAAGTAATTTACAGAGGTGTAAATTACAGTTCCCCGCCGTTGAGAGATAGCGGGGGAAAAGTTGGAAATTGTAGTGGTTTGTTCCGCCCGAAATGCGGTCAGTTTTATGTTGCGTCGGAAGGCGATTGGTGGATTTTTAACGAGAGTTTTTGAAGTTTCGGCGATAATAGCTCGTATATCAAAACAGGGTGATAAGTCGCTCTGGTTGGTTTTTGTTGTCGCTTGCCCGGGTTTAATATCTCGGGACACAAGAGTGAAATTTTGTTTTCGCAGAGTTGATCGCAATTTTGGGAATGTTTTAGTAATATTTTGTTTTGAGGGGCTGCATCTGGAAGCACGAAGTTCATAATTTTCCTTTGAAATAAAGCTCGATGTATTATTTATAGTTCTACCATATCTATGCCTGGTCATAAAAATGGTTTTCATATTTTCTCATTTTTATGCGTTTGTTTCGATGAAGATTTAATCTAAGCAATACTTAATGTTATTATAAGATTGTAACATTTTTGAAAAATAAGAGATTTATTTTATCTGTTAGCTACCAGTAAGATTTTTACAACACTTTTCATTTTTTTTAAGTAATACGAATAATTGCAATTCATGTTTAGAATTAAATATATATATATATAATTAATTGATCAAAATAGTTACAAGGAAATTGGATTGTATAGGTCTTAATAGAATTTTATTTTATTAGAAATTTGAATTAGAGCATATTTTTTAAATTTAGTAATTCATATTTCCAGAAAGTCCGCCCAAATAATTTTTATATTTAAAGAATATTATTAAGGATTATATACATTATTACTTCGTATATACTCTATAATTATTTGAGCTCCATTTTATTTTATAAATGTGACTAGAAGAAGTTTTAATTTGTTCACCAAATAATTTTTTCAACTTTTGAAATAAAAACTGATGTAAAATTACTATTACCGTGGCTATTGGTTGTCGTAAATTCTCTTAATGTTCACAGTTTATTTAACTTACTATTTAATATTTTTACATAGTGCATTCAACAATCAAAAAACTATTTTAATGATTAAATTTAATTAATCAAAAAGTCTCAAATAATTATCAAAATATAAGTTTTATTTATATATGTACAATGAGCTACAGATTATAGCTATAACTTTTTGAATTAGAATTCTCTTTTGAAAGTAGAAATTTTAGATTTTTTTTTTTCATTTTATGAATTCGATTCAGACTTTGTTGTTGCTTGGAATTTATTGAGAAAGAAAATACTATAACAATTTGAGTGTTTCTAATGATTGGTATCACTAAATTCGGTACTAACAATGAGTCTTCATACAGTCATTAATAACAAATAATATAACTATGACTATTAATTACTAACAAATAATTTTCGTATAGCTATAATAATCAATCAGCCATTTCAATGTACATTTGTTGCAACCGGTTCATCCTTGGGGCCTAAATGAGTTTTTGTGCTCTCCTTAAAATACAGGAAACATATTATCTGTGATAAACGTAAATGTGCATTAAAGTATAATAGTATTCATTAAATAGAAATTTATGGGAAGATTTTCCTAATAATAAAGATAATAATTTATAATTTTATGATAGTCAATTGTATTTGCTATATTAGACGAAACATTCATGGATGATGCACTTGTTTTTCCATTTATAACATTTGCTTTAGGTGTTGGTATGATGCCCCTAAATTTTACCACCTTACCGTTGCATACCCGTCAAGAGCGGACATGGTTTTCGAATGGAAATGAATTCATAAAGCAGATAATTCCACAAAGAGGTGGATTTTTTTAATATTATGATTGGAAATGACTTTTAACAAGTAACTGTAACAACTTTTTAAACATAGCTCAGTAAAGAAAACAGAAAAATTGAAGTACATAAGTGCAATTTACAATTTTAAATCTTTATTTTATTATGACATTCAAATACATTAATTATGACATCATTATCCGTTATGCAACTAATGATTTAATCGAGTCTTTGAATCCAGTCTTTCCGGTGACTAGAACTTCTGTCATTTAATATTTATTCCTCGCCCTTGGAAATGTCTTTTATTTCTATGAAAGGAAGAAGTAGAGGACGGCCTCTCTTCCTTCACTACCCTTCAAAAACAAAACAGCAATATCCTCTGGAACGATAAGGAAGACTTCCAGAAAGAAGCTCAGGAGTGGTGTAGCTGCTGTTGCTGACCACAGTGAAAGAGCGTTACCATGGAAACCAGGGACTTTCAACCTTACCCCGGGGCTGCAGATTTTTGACCTCACTTGAGGAAGAGAGGTCATGTAATGGACCAGAGGCTATCTTTGACCTCCCTGCTGGACTCGGGAATAAAAGATCCTGGTCTGCTGCTGTTCTTAGTTGGCAAATAAATTCTCATCTTAGCCTATATGTCAGAACCAGAAAACGAATACGGCTGTAGTGTATTTTTATTTTTATGGATAAGCGTTAAATTGGTGAATAAGTTTTTGCAATTTTTATTTTCCACTTTTGAGAAGAATATAATTATTATATATGGTTGTAAGTTAAAAGATGAATGAGGTGTGAATTGTGTGAGGTGTGAATTAAAATACAGGTGGTTATAATAGGAAAACTTCCGGACCAAATGTTATCAAACTTAGTTATAGTTTAAAAAAGGTCATAGGAATTCCCACCGACCCTCCGAAAAAAAGTTTTGCCAAAAAAAAAACTTGCCACCAGGGGGAAAATGACGTTTTATGTCATACTATTAAACAAAATAAGACATGAAAACATCGGTTTAAAATGGTTATTGAAAACCGCAACGGCTTGTGTTTGGCTTAACCTTTCCAGCTCTGAATTTTTAAAAGGTGGAATAAAAAAAATGATGAAAATTAGTGATAACAGTCACCAAGAAAACAGATATATTTAATTTCATTTCATTTTCACTACGGGTATCGTAGTTGGAAGTATCGTAGACAGGAAGTCGTGGCAAATGCCACCATTAAGCAGGGCCTGACTAAGGCAAGGGCATATGCGGCCGTCGCCCCGGGCCCCTGTTTATGTGGGCCTAGCATATTGAATAGAAATTTTATTTTACGTTTTTTTTTTCCTTTAATGAATGTTCTTCATCACTAAAATATTGAAGCAAACGGGGCCCAAAGAAGATTTTGCCCCGGGCCTCAACTTGGCTTAGTCGGCCCAGCCGTTAAGTTTGAAAAGAAGTGAAAATTAAAATACCGCGGTTGCAAATGCCACCGGTATGGCCGAAAGGGTTAAGGAAGAAAGGAGCAAATAATTTATGCAAATACGCAAAACAAAGCTTGTTAATCGGAGTTCTCAATGTTACGAAATGAGAATGTTTTTAACGATACAAGACTGCTTTTCTTGTTAAATGTTGTTACGAATGTAACAGAAATGAACGCCATGTTTGGTTTACTTATGCGCAGTATTCCTCATGATAATGCTAAGAGCTACTGCTGAGAATGCAATAATGAGATTTAACTTGTCTTTCATAAAGTGGTGTATGACACATTGAACATGCTTATAACACACCTATGTTGTTGTTACTTATGGCACTTGTCTATAGACAAGCTCTCCGCTGACACAGAAGCAGGTTTAAGTCGAAAGGAGTGTCTCTTGTTTTTGAAGTAGCGCCAATTAGGGCCAAGAGTACGGCTTTGCTACTCCCTCATCATATTCACTTGCACAGTCCCTTTTTACAGGAGGGCACATTCACACACTTTACCGATAGAACACAGAAGAACAACCATTCCCGAACCGGGATTCGAACCCGGGACTCCCACACACGAGGTGGGCGTGCTACCTCTGAGCCAGAAGGCTGGTTGATAAGAATCTTCACTGTATATATATATGCTAAATGTAGGAACCAAATTTTATGCACCTAGATCTTGAAGCTTTGAAATTATCGAATTCACTAGTACAAGAACTGCAAGTTAGACAAATTTCCACTGAATGTATTTCGTTCGAAAGTGTTTAAGTCCATACATTTGTTCTTAAGTCCATATAAAAATTTCATCCGTCTAACTGAAAGTAGTTTTGAGTTATCGCTTTTTCTAATAGATGCAATGCATAAAATGTGTTTTTCGAATTTGATAGAAATCTTAAACGTGGGAATTTGACAATGTTTCAAGTTCGAATTTTCTTTAAAAAATATTACAATACTTTCTCTATATTTCAGTATAGAGAAAGTATAAAGATGATGGGCTACATTCGGGCCATCTGATATTCATGAACAATAAGTAATTTTTTAAAGTGAAATTAATAAACTTATTACAATCGTACTGAAAAACAGTGCTTAAAAACACCCTTTAAAATTTTTTTTATAAGTTTTGTTATAATCTTTGTCTATGCAAAATACATGAACTCATTCTTTTTAAATTATCCGACAACATATTTTAACTCCATAATTCGAATTATAAAAAAAAATCAAATTGTTGCTGCGTTCCTCTTTATAACGGTAGGAAGGATGCAGTAGCTTTGGTGGGTAAGTCAATTCACGTAATCAGAATAAACTAACAATTATTTATCAAATAAGTTTTTTTTTTTTTTCATTTTGGGTCTGGAAATTATTTAGCTTGATCGCAGTTACTATTTGCCTTTTTGAAGGTCTGCACTAATCCGAATACTGCTAATGATGTGTGAAAGGGAGCCTCTTTTATTAGTCAACTGACTATTATTTAAAAATGAAACAATTGTTTCTCATTAATTCAGAGACGGGGTCTCTGTTTATCCTAATGAAATACAATTCCACTTTCCACGCGTTATAGATTTAAAAAAAATCGGTTATTTATATGCACAGCTTTATGGCAATAGAAAATAGGCAAAACAACAGGCTGTTATAATTTTATTAGTTTGTCGGATTAACTTATTTTAATACTTTTAGTAATTAATTGCATGCACAAGGGTTTTATATTAACATGTCCTTCATTAAAAAAATATAACAGAAAAATCCACATTTTTCATATTTTTTAAAAAGAGTTTGTTCAAAAAAATTTAATATGTGATAAGACAATTTTTTTCTGTTATTTCATTTTGATATGAAAATTCTATCGTAAAAATACATATGAAATGCTCTATGAATTTTTGCTCTATGAAATAGTAAAACGTTTTTAAAGAGCCTACTTACTAACTTAATTATATAACGACTAAAGACGCATTTTTTTTTCATTAATACTGGTTATATTCTAATTATTCTATGGATGAAAATTCAATTGATTCATTATGAGCTGGCATTTTCTATAATTTAACACACACACATACACACACACACACACTACACGAACGCGCGCAAGGATTTTAATGATTTATCAATAATTTTCATGAACTGTTTTAATGACATTATTACAAATAGTGAGGTAAAGCTATAATTTGAATTAATTTTATTTTATTACTAATTTTTTAAATTTTAAACAGTGTAGAGGGAAAAAAACTGACAACAGATATTTAAAAAATTAGATTATTTGGATTTTTTTGTTATATTATTTTTTGCTGCTTTTCTGCAATGTCTTTTTAGCTGTCTTTGAAAAATCAGAACTATTGATTTTTTTTTTCATTTTTTAAAAAAAATTATGGTGTAGCATTTTACAAATTCTTGTAAAATTATAGTTTTACAACATGCTGTTCAATCTTTTAAGCTCAATTCTTTAAAAACTATTTTCAATTTTTTAGACAAAGTTTTTTTATGGTGTCTTCCTTTTTACAAATTATCTTCACATTTTTTTCCTTATATTTATTTCATTATTAAAGTAGCATGCATTTCTTAGAAAGAGTTGTATATCTCTACAAAACAATCGAATTATCAATAATCCGTCTTGTTTTGCAAACAACTGTTCTAAGCGAGAGTAAGAATGAAAGATTGCTGAAATTTATAGAATAGGGAATCTGTTCTTCCCCTGAAGAAAAATATACTAAGAAAGACAGAGAGAGATAGAAAAAAAAAATTCGAAATTGAAAAATAAAATAAAATGAAAATATCCCCGTTATATCGGGCGTAACGACCAAAGCACTGTCACAATCATCATCATCATGAAAAAGCCTCCAAAACAGAAGAAGTAGAAAAACAACTAAACACGATAAAAAGTATGAAAAAATATAGTCTGTAGCACACACATTGGAAATCGAAATACACCCGCGGTAAGAATTGGAATCGGAATCGGAATCGTTTCTTTCATAGCCTTAGCCGCATTCTTCAAACCTTACTAAGAAAAAGGGGGAAGAAAAAAATTAAGGGAGAAAGAAAGAAGAAAAAAAAAAATGAGCATTATTTTGGCGTTTATCGTTAGAAAGCGACATTCCATGGCTTGGTAGATACTTTCTTGTTTCTTCTTCTTTTTTTTTTTTAAATAAACATTTTTTTATTGTGAAAACAGATGGTAGCAAACAGTTGACATTCCTTTCATTTATATGTTTATATATCTATATCGCCCTACCCTTTTTCTTAAAGAATAATACGTATCTTTCTATATCTTCTTCCCCTAGATATCTGTATTTTTTTTTTTCATTCTATTTTTATTTCATCTTCTTAAAAAATCGTTACCAACTTTCTTCGTGTTCGTGGAAGCGTACTGACCGCTTTTGGTTGACAGTTAACACCGCAGAAATGTCATCTATCCCCCCCCCCTTTCTCCCAGAGTTCAGGATAAAGGATATATTTATCGGCAAGGGATGGTTTTAATGTCCTGAAAGGAACATTATACTTTAAACTGGCGGGGAAGGCAAGAAATCAACTTTGACATCGAAAGATCTTTCCAAACCGCAGGGGGAGGAACGGTTTCACTTTTTGGGGGGTGGGGAAGAGGAGCTTCATCAATATCGACATTTCATACAAAAGAAAAGCCACCAATGCTAGATTTTTTCCCCCTGTATTGGTATTGGAATCCTTTTAAATTTTCTTGCTATACAAATATTAATTTATTTTTCTGTAGATGCCATTGAAAGCAAGGCCATATGCTAAAAACTTGCTGTTTGAGCTCTTGAAGACATTTCAACGAATTTTTTAAAGAAATATTTATTATTATTATTTAGATCCAGCTTTGATTTTCCTTGCTCTAAGAAAATAAATAAAGCAAGGCCTCTGATGAAGAGCCAGAATCGAGCTCTGCTTATTTCGAGCCGTTGAAAAATAAAAGATGTTTAGCTTAGCAAAGTAGAAATGTGGTTCATATAATTGCATTATATGAATCACATCGCTATAATCATATCGAGTTATAACATTTTATGATCACTATTTCATTGTCATGTTTATAAAAAACGTTTTGGTCGGGTTTTACGTAAGATAAGCTATTAGGATGCTTAAAAATTTGCGTTGAATACTACGCAACAATTCAACATTGAAGTTTATATTAGTTTCTATCATCCTTTTTGTGATAATTACAAAGCTTTATTGGACAATTTATACGAAATTACATAAAGTATTACAAAAAATTTTTTTATTGATTATTTATTTCTTAATGGTATAATATATTCTAACATTTTTTCAGGCAGCTGAATTTTACTAAAACTTAACTTATAAATGAAGAGACAACACGATTTTAAGAATTAAAAGAATAAGGACCATATAGAATCGATATTATTAAAAAGATAATATTTGTATAATTAAAATTTTGGTGACTAAATTTTATTTTATTTTTAAATGTTTAAATATTGAAAAAGTTTAGAAATATTTTTATTACCAAAAAGTAAAATAACCAACAATTAAAGGAAATAAGTGAAGGGGATGTTTTAATTTTAACTGCTAATTAACTGCAACTGTTTTTTTTTTTTCTGTTTCAATTTAAAACAAACTTTTTCGCTTTTATGTTTTTTAAAGAAAAATCCTTTACTAAGACTTCAAGAAAGAATTGTTTTATTGGTCGTGAATCCAGAAATATTTAGCATAATGGTAAAATTTTAAATTAAGGAAATGGGAAAAATTATTAAAGAAGTCGAATAAAAATTTTATTTGTTTACATTTCACCAGATGAAGAATTAAAAATTTAATTGAATGTTAAATTTTAATACATATGTTGTGTTTATATGTTTAAAACAAAATATTTTTTACTAAGAACTGAAAAAAGAAGTATTTTATTAAGGGCGAATTCAAAAATCTTGAGAATGATAGTAAAAATTTAAATATAGGAAATATGAAAACTATGAAAGATGTTAAATAAAACATTTATTTGTTAGTATTTTATCACATGAAATATTATAAATTTCACCAAAAAGAAATCTTAAATAAAATTCTTTTGTGTTTATGTGTATAAAAATAATTTTTTTTCCTAAAAATTGAAGAATGAATTATTTTATTGGGGGTGAATCCATAAAAGTTGAGCTGGACAGTAAGTTTTTAAGTTCAGGAAAAAAAAAGTCATCAAAGATGTTGATTAAAAATTTTATTTGTTTGAATTTCTCTTCAAGAATAAAATTTTTTGCCAAATATTAAAATTTAATATGTATTTTGCGTTTATATGTTTAAAACAAAATTCCTTTATTAAGGATTGAGAAAAGAAATAGTTTATTGGCTACGAATCTACAAAAGTTGAGCATGATAGTAAATTTTAAATTAAGAAAGATTGTGAAAGCTTCTAACCACTTGATATACGAATTTGTTTAACTTTCTAATTAGATAACTCATCCTATTTTGGTCATTTATTGTTAATTTAATTTTTTTAAAAAATTATATATGGAGCATTTGGGATATTAAAGCGTTTCGAATTGATTTGCGTATTTAATTAAATTCTGTTGCTTAGTTGCAGACTTGAAAATAAAGATTCAGTGATTCGATGCGCGTGTCAGACACGTCATTGTATGCGGAAGGGTTAAAGATATTAAGTAGAAATTGCATTTGTTTACATTTCGCCACATATTAATTAAAAAAAATTCTAATATTCACAAGTCTATCAATCATTCAGCATAAAATAAGCTCCATTGTATTTATTTATTTATCTGTTGTCGTATTTTTACAGAAGGATATTTATTATTTAAAGTTACTTAGAGACATTATGTAAATTTATTAATACAATTATTAAAGAGTAATTTATAATAAAATTACTGAAGTAAATTTACTAATACAATTACTAAAGGGAAATTTATAATAGAATTACTAAAGAGAAATTTATAATACAATTACTAAAGAGTAATTTATAATACAATTACTGAAGTAAATTTACTAATACAATTACTGAAGTAAATTTACTAATACAATTACTAAAGAGTAATTTATAATACAATTACTAAAGTAAATTTACTAAAACAATTACTAAAGAGTAAATTTACTAAAAAACTTTATTAAAAATTCCCGATTCAAACTGAGAAGATTTGCTCAGACATTAAAGTAAATTAAAATCATCAGTGGTATTCAGAGCATTTGATTCTTAAAAAGGGCTCCCTGCTTGATTTCAGAGGGCAGCGTGACGGAGGCGTCGACGCCAAGTGACCAAAGCGGCAGTGGGGAGGAGGACTCCGCGGCGAGGCTGAGACTCAAAAGGAAGCTGCAAAGGAATCGGACGTCCTTCACACCGGAGCAAATAGAAGCCCTCGAAAAAGGTCAGTGTCTCGAAATACTTCTTTGGTTCTAAAACTAAAATCAGCTTCAGAACCAAACTAACTAAAGCTAAGCTTATATTAACACCACAATTTAATTTTATGAAGACCTTTAAGATTTTATTGATAAGTTGTTATAGTCAAT
>JAOUZG010001186.1:1751599-1780304 GCA_026289955.1 Argiope argentata
TTATAGTCAATTGTGGTACAGAAAGCTAAGAATGCTTATATAATCCGATGAATGACTTCATAAAGTTTTCATAATCTACAGAATGTTGCTACTTAAAATGATGAATTACTTCATTTGCATTACTAAATATCTTAACGGTTTGGAAGAATTTTTAAAAAAAATAATTTTAAGTTTTGCTACGCTGAGTATCGATTACTAATGTTTTAATTCTTTTGATTACTTTTAATATGTTATAATCATATAGTTTCTCCTTGTCATCAGCTTGGGTAGCTATCGACTACAAGATAAAATGGCTGTAAAGTTTGGATGTTATTGATAATAGTTAGGGTTTTTGTAGAATGAATTCAATATAGCAAGTTGTAACAAAAACAAATCGGCCTTTAGCGTGTAATTAAATAATTATTTTCTTATGTTTGTCTGAAATTAATTATTTGCTTTCGATCATGAAAAATACTATTGGATTGTAATTTTGTAAGAAGGGGAACATTTTACTCTGATGATGAGTATAAATCCAGAAATCAAAGTGATAGGTTTTCCGATTATTAATATTATATTGATATATTTTTGGATTATTATTATTGTACTGATATATATTTAAACTATTGGCGTTGTTATAAAGTGAATGGTAGAAAATTCATTTTTGTTGAGCTTCAACGGAGAATGAGTGCTAAAGCATTCATTTTGTAAAATCATAATAAATAGTAATAAATAAATCGTGTTTTTTTTTGCGATCTTATTAAAATTTTATTGATCCTGAAAACTTTACAGCTTTTACTAAAAACTCATTGTAAAATGAAATTTGCTATTACCTGTAAAATAACATTGCTCAACACTAATTGGACGAAAAGGCTGTCAGAGAACAAAATAGAAATAATTTAAGCGAAATGGCCGGCAAAATAGATATTAGCGAAATGGCTGTCAGAGAACAAGATAGAAATAATTTCTAAAAACGATAACAAAATTTCAAGACGAATTAAAATAATTAGTGTTGGTAGCTTTAATATTTAAATGCCAATTTTTCTTCTTTCCTATAAGAATAATCAACCCTAGGTAAAAATCTTTTTTTCCTTCTTCTTGTTTATATTTACCACCGTCAAGAAGTTTGAGAAAGCAAACACTTATGCAGCGCCATCTTTATTTTCCTACTTAAATTATTTCGAATGAGTCATCATCCAACTTTGAAATTCGAAGTAATTCAAGAGCATATATTTTTTTTCTTCAGAATTTGAGAGGACTCATTATCCAGATGTCTTTGCTAGAGAAAGGTTAGCAGCGAAAATTGATCTTCCTGAAGCAAGGATACAGGTGAGTTCTGACGCTTATTGTCACACCTCTGATGAGTTTTTTTTAAAACTATTTATTGTTATCCGAGTATCTTTAGTAGAATTCTGTAATTTATAAACAATATTTACCATATTATTTAACAGATCAATCATCCAGCTGTAAAAGAATTGGTATAATTTGCAAAAACATAAATCCATGAGTAGTACATGTAATAAATATTCGAATGATGCATGAAATAAATATATGGATATTGTATGAAATAAATACAAGAATAATGCGCAAAATAAATACATGAATAACATATGAAATAAATACATGAATAAAATATGAAATAAATGCACGAATGACGCACGAAAATAATGCAGACTTACAAAAAAGTAGAATGGAACAATATTACGTGTTCTTTTCCTGTATTTCTCTTTTTATTTTATTTTCATTCTTTTTGTATTATTTTTTGCTATTTCCTTCAAATATTCTTAAAACTAGAAGGCTGCAAATGGACATCACACCCGGCTGTTCTTCGAAGCGGTTATTATTTAAAATGCTTTATACTGTTCTGAAATTATACTTTTATGGAATAAAATGATTAACAAAATTTTAATTAATATTTAAGAATATAACATTATATTTATGTTAGAAATTCTTTAACTTTTTATGGTTATCAAGTAATGATATAAGTTTGTGTAAGCGCATCACTATATATATATATATATATATATATATATAGTAATTAAAATTTTAAAACTACTCATAAATTCCTTGATTCAGTTTTTATTTAACATGATTTAACCAATTTATTTAAAATATTTTGCAGGAAGATAGGATTAAAATTTTTTAACTTGAAAAATTGAAAATTTTGAATTTTTTACTTATTCCCGAATCAAGAAAACAATAATTAAAAAATAATTTATATTTATTCAAAGATTATTATCATGACATACCATGATATTGTTTTGGGGATGAGGTTTTCCTGGCTTCAGCAAAAATCCACAGGCGAAAAATAAAAAAATTATTATCCACACGAGCATCTCAAACAATCAGCTTTTAATAGCGCGTTGCCGTTGTGTTTATAAAAGCTCTGGTTTCAAAAAAAAATTACGTTAATGACTACTGCAAATAAAACTTAGAAACATGTCATTTTGAGCGTGTGATCATATGAAATGAAATAAACAGGAAATGTGATATTTTTTTTAACATTAAATGCGAGACAAAGTTTTTTCGTTCGTTTGCAAACTAAAGTGGTTCTTTTAATGAAACAATTAAAACGAATAAAAATATAATTTAATTTTACACGAGCACGTGGTGCTTGACCGTTCAGGAAATGATGTTCTGACACGATACATTGAAATACGCATAGCAGATTCCATTTTAATCATTTTTTAAATTAAACCGTATTATTAAAAAAAATACCGAATTTTAGAATATTCCCTCTCTATTATTGAAAAGAATCAATAATGATTCACAGGTGAGTAAACTTATTTCAGTTTTCTGCGGACTCACTTGAGCGCTGACTCTTTTCAGGTGTGGTTCTCGAACCGGCGCGCGAAGTGGCGGCGCGAGGAGAAGCTGCGGAACCAGCGGCGGGCGGCCGAACAGGCTGCGGCATCGGTGACGACGGCGCCCGGCCGCCTGCCTCTGAACACGGGCTTCCCCAACTCCCTCTACCCGAGCATAGGACAACCCATGGCGTCCATGGCAGAAACATACAGGTGGGGGTCCGTACGCTTTATTCTTAATTTTTGCTAGCACCTCTGATTTATGCAAACTTTCCTTTTTTTTTCTCCCTCTCCCCTTTTCATTTCAAGACAAGAGTACTTTATGGAACTGTAAGACTTTAATTTATTAAGGTTGTTTATTAGAGTTTTCAAATGTGTTGATTTTACCCGAAATTTTTTTATCGTGTCAGAACATGATAATGTTTTAGGAATGAGGTTTGTGGCGTCAAAAAAATAATAAATCCGTAGATGAAAAAAAAAAAAAAATACTGTACGCGAAAAATAAAACAATCCGTATGCGAAAAATTGAAATATTATTATCTGCACGAATATCTCAAACAATCAGCTTTTATTGACGCGTTACCATTACATTTACAAAATCTCCGATTAAAAGAAATAAGTTAATGATCAAAGAAAATAAAAATCATAAGTAGTTTGTTATCATGTCAGTTTTTGGAGTCAACACAAATCCGTGGGTGAAAAATAAAAATTATTTTATCTGCACGAGATTCTTCAAAATAATAATAATAATAATAATAATAATCTTTTTTTAATAAACGCAAATCTTCTTTTAAGGCCACGTTGCCATTATATTTACAAAAGCTCCGATTAAAAGAAATAAGTTATTGATCAAAGAAAATAAAAATCATAAGTATTAAGTTTGTTATCATGCTAGTTTTTGGAGTCAACAAAAATCCGTAGGTGAAAAATAAAAATTCTGTTATCTGCACGAGAGTTTTAAAAAATCATCTTTTAATAAAGCGTTGCCATTGCATTTACAAAAGCTCTGATGTAAAAAAAATAATTAATGACTACAGGAAATAAAACCCAGAAAAATGCAATTTTGAGCAGGTGATTGTATGAAATGAAATAAATAGGAAATGAGATATTTTTTTAAAGCAATAAATGCGAGACAAAGTTTTTTGGATCATTTGCAATACTAAAGTGACTCATTCGATGAAACCATTAAAATGAATACAGATATAATTTAACTCGCACGAGCACGTGGTGCTTTGGCCGTTCAAGAAATTATGTTCTTACGTGATACATTGAAATATGCATAGCAGATTTCTTTTTAATCTTTGTTTGCTTCTCAGTTCAATGAAATAATTTACGATTGTTTAATCAAATAAACAACAACAACAAACATTCGATTGAGCATTTCGCAAATCTTCTGATCCATATTTGCCTTTTTAATTTTCAAGGATTATGAAGTATAAAAATCATACACATTTTATATTATCACTTCACGTAGTAGTAAAATCAAATCCTATGGTGATATGTAAAAAGATCAAAAATCTTTGAATGACATAAGATTCAATTTATGTTTTGTCAAACGTCAATTTATGTTTTGAATTGTTTCGATGAAAAATTGTTATTTCTTGAAAATATTTAGAAAACTGAAATTAATAATATTGGCTTTTAGTTTTTCTATATCATCGTAAAAAAGTATGATTTTTTTTTTAAAAAATAATGTTTGCATCTACATTAAAAATAATTATATTAAAAAAATTTACGTTCATTATATTCGATGCAAAAAAAAAAAAAAATCAACACTTTATTTTAAAAAAATGGAACAAAATGTAAAAACTAATTTTCTTGCAAGCTGATAGTATTGTGAAAAATTAATAATTTTTAATTACTCTAAAACATAAATAATTTAATCAAATAATAATGTAAGCAAATAATAGTAAAAAAAATAATTTAAACAAATATTTGCATACATTTGAATACGATTTATAATATTGCCTGCATTGCTTTTACTAAATTGTTGTTTTTAACAAAAAAAATTTGTTTTCAATCACCTTTAACTTTTCTTATTTTTACCATTATTTAAGTAAATCTACAAATTTTCAAGAATATATAAAAGTTTTTAAAATTATTTATTCTTCTTTCCTTCTTTCTTTTTGCTCTTTTTCTATATTATAAATTTATTTATGGAATATCAATTTTCTTCATTTTTTAATTTTCCAAAAATACCTAAATCCTCATTTTAATGGTTATGTTTATGTTTTGAATTCTTTAGATGAAAAAACTTTATTTCATAAAAATATTTAGAAAATTGGCACAGAAACCTTTTAGTTTTTCTATATCACCAGAAAAAAAAAGAATGAAACTCTTTTAAAAATAATTTCTGCATCTTGTAACGATAAAAAAATTATATTGAAAGAAATTTTCTTTCATTTTATTCTATGTATTAAAAAAATTTCAATGTTTTATTTCTTTTAAAAAAAGGAAAAAAAGTTATAGTACAGAATTTGAAAACTAATTTTCTTGTATGTGGATAGTATATTAACTTTAAAACATAAATTATTTAAGCATAAACAAAAGGCATTTGAATACAATTTATAATATTATTTGCATTAGTTTTGCTATAAGTTCTTCTTAGCTAAAAAATGTAATATTTTTAATCACCTTTATCTTTCAATATTTTTACTATTTTTTTAAGTAACTCAATAAATTTTCAAGAATACATGAAAGTTTTTAATATTATTTATTCCTCTTTCTCCTTTTTTTGTTCTATTTTCTGTTTTATAAATTTAATTATGGAATGTCAATTTCCTTTATTTTTTAATTTTTAAAATAATAATTATTGTTATAATTATAATTTTCTCTACTAAATATTGATACGAAATTCGTTGACTGTTCCAAATTTCTTTTATGAGCGTAGAAATTCTATTCTTAATTTCTCTAAAAAGTATTGGAAAATTATTATTCCGTGTTATATCCTGGACTTAAAGATATATTCGTTATTTAGATAAAATCACTACTACTTTATATACCCTATATAATAATTATTATTTAATTTTTTTATTAGTAATTCCATTTGCTGTATAACCTTGTATTATTCAGTATTTTATTTTATAAAAAATCTACTGTTTTGTATTTGTATTTTGAAATATTATGGAAACCCTTTATTCTAACTAGATACTTTTTGTGTGATATTCGCATTTTTTCCTTACTCTGGTCAAGCAGCTCACTGGACTGCGTTCTATTTTGCAGCACAATCCCCACCATGCCTACCTACTCGACTAACATGACCCCGAGCTCCTGCCTACAGCAGCAGACCTCCTCCTACTCCTGCATGCTGCCTCCAGGAAGTGCCAGGAGTTACGACCCGCTCTCCCTGGGCAATTACACGCGGCCCACTTGTCCCACTGCCCAGCCTCACGTCATGCAACCTGTCAACAGTCAATTCCCCAATAACGGCACGGCCGCCTCAACAGGTAAGCTCCAGATCGATAGCCGCGCAATATCGCTCCCCGAACATTGACCCAAGTGCAGCTCAAACAAAATCTCTGGTTCTGGAAGTTGGAACAGATTACCGGGCAGGTCTATCCGGGAAATTAAGAATAGAGTGGTACAGGAGGAATTAAAATTTTCTATGTGAGTCGATGCTGCACAGGTGGGATTCTTTCTTCTACGCACAAGCTGATATACTTTCCATGTGATTGAGCTAATAAAATTTCTAACAACAAATTTGCTCCAATCTTGGTTTCTAAGACCATTGTTTTTCTAAATAGAGATTCAAATAATGTAGATATTGCAATCATACGTGCATCTTATTGTCGATTTGGGGAGATATAAATAATGCAAATATTGCAATCATGTGTAAATCTTATTCTCTCTATGAGGAGATGTAAATGATATAGATATTGCAATCATACATCAATGTAGATATTGCAATGATACATCAATGTAGATATTGCAATCATACATGAATGTAGATATTGCAATCATACATCAATGTAGATATTGCAATCGTACATTCTTATTTTCTCTCTGGGCAGATGTAAATGTAAATATTGCGTGTAACTTATCCTCTCTCTGGTGAGATGTAAATAATGTAGATATTGCAATCATACATCCATCTCCGTCTTTCTCTGGGAAGATGTAAATAATCGAAATATTGCAATCATGTGTGTATCTTATTCTTTCTCTGAGGAGGTGCAAATAATGTAGATATTGTGATATTGCATTATACATGCATCTCATTCTTTCTCAGTGATGTAAATATTGTAGATATTGTGACATTGCAGACATAAGTGTATCTTATTCTTTCTCTGAGGAGAAATAAATAATGTAGATATTGCAATCATACGTGTATCTTATTCTTTCTTTGATGATTTGGATCCTTTCTATACATTTTCTATTCAATTTTAAACATTTGCAATATCACTTTTGCCACATGTTCGGAGCAGTATAGCCAAATTTCATTCTTATGCCATAAACTTCAAACTGAAAACGAGAGATTGAGACGATACCATTGGAACGAGATTTATTTAATTTATCATTATTTTAAAGCAAAAGCTCTTTATGGCTGGCGTCCCGGCATAGAGGTGAGGCGTCTTCCTCGTGATCTGAGCGTCCAGGGTCGAGTCCCAGTTCGGGCATGGTTGTTCTTCAGTGTTCTATCTGTAAGGTGTGTGACCGTGCCTCCTTGTAAAAAGGGACTGTGCAAGCGAATGTTAGGAGCGAGTAGCAAAAGTCGTATTCTTGCCGATATTTGGCTCTACAATAAAAAAACAAGAGACGCTGATTAGACTTAAATCCTTGACTATCCCAGCGAACTTTCAATGGCAAGTGCTGTAAGAAACAACAACAAGCTTCGTATAATACTCTGCCACTAATGATGCAAAGGCTCTGGCATTAATAGATTTTATATTGAGGTATGATTTTAAAATACATAACTGTATTAATTCTCTATAGATAAGATGAAAGAGATAAAACGATTACATTATCCAAAACATGAAGAAAGACCGTATCGATACTGGGCAGAACCACAGGATATCGCCACGATTGATCATAACTTGATTGTATATTATATGAAAATTAACATAAGAGTATAAATACTTTTCTGATTTATCAGGATCTTGTATTTTTCCCCAGGGCTAATATCTCCGGGTGTATCTGTGCCTGTTCAAGTTCCCGGACAATCCAACGACCTGAATATGGCCTCCAACTACTGGACGCGGCTACAGTGACATCATCCGACCACCACAGACGCCTCTGATCTCGTAAGTCTGTGGCTGCATTCTGAGGAGAGGCAGAAGCGCATTAAAGGACTCTACGAAGACATCAAAAACAATCTGCAACAAGCAAGTCATCTGGCGCAACAGTGAGCGACTGTTGTTCTTCACTTCCACGAACTACGCAATGAACCACAGTTCAAGCTCTTCACGCATTTTCTTGTACCTAACACTATTTGTGATTTGAAATGGAAAGAAGTGCATTTTTTTTTTAAATTTAGTGTACATATTATATGATTTTAGAAGAAACACGGTAAAAAAATATTATTTCTGAGAAAATTGCAATATGTTATTATTTATTGTTTGTTTGTTGATGCGTTTATGAAAATATTAATATTTTAGAAACTGATAACAAATTTCCTGTGTTTTTATTATATAATAAATTAAAGAAAAATATTTCCTATTGTAGTAATATAATTATATAATTATTTGTGACTGAACACAAAAAAGCACAACTTTTAAAAAACACAGAAAAGAATTGTATGATTTTTGAGATAATTTATAAAGAATTTCATCAAAGCTATCTTACCACAAGGACAAGCACGTATGTAAAATCTGCATTTCTGTAGTTTATTATTTTTTTTACATAAATGCTTATGATTAAAATAAAAATCGAAATCATCTACAATGATTGGATTCAATTCGAATGTGTCAGATTTTACATCATTACCATATTTTGTGTTTAGCGAAAAATAATATATTCATGCGAAAATGATAAGCTACGCCTTTCGATGCATAAGAATCAATAAATAAATCCTTTTTTTTAGCTTTCAGAGCCTAAAAACTCAATGCACATGATAAGAGATTCTGTAATCACAGTAATTTCTGTTATGAAATAAAAATTTAAATTTGTGAATAAAATTCACAGATTTGAATATTTCTTTCAAATAAGTGCAAAATAACAAAATGGTGTAAATCTATGTCTTATGACATAAATATTTGCATTATTTCTCGTTAAAAAGCTTTTATTATTTTGTTACATTATCTTCAAAACTAAAAATCAATAGAAAATTGAAGCAAAATAATGTAATTAAGATTAACAGATCAATTTTAGTTTTTTCGTTAATTTATTTTTCGATTAATTTATTATTGTTAAATAATTTTTATTTTGAATTTAATTAATGCTTTCAGAGATAATTAGAAAAAAAACTATGAAATCAAGAATTTTCTCATGAATGAAAATTTTATGATACAGGTGTTTTGTTAAAATTTGATTGTAAAAACTATAATGTAATAATAATATACATTATTTCTTTTGTTTTTAAAATGAATCAGTGGATTTTTCTATTTCTTCAATAAACTTCAGCTAAATACTTAAGTAAAAAGTATGAACTAACATGAGACTGTTAAAATTGGTAAATTAATTTACATTGTTATTTTAGAGCACTTTAATTGATTTTTTGTGAAGAAATAATCACCGGTTTAAAGGAATGTGATATATAATTTTTATGAGTAATTTCTGAAATAAAATGAATGCAATATTAGTTCTTCAAGAGCGAAATGTACACTAAGCAATGACTTGCGAGGGTATTTTTATGAAGCAGTTATCTATTCTGTGATAAGGTTCTTTCTTTTGGCGAGGTATGACGTATGTACAGTTCAAAATGTCATTCCGAGTTCTTATTAAAAGTCTCGGTACAATGAAATTTCAAGGGTGAAATGATAAAATTATTACTATGCCATGTATATTAGATGAACTTGTATAAATGAATTTTCTGAACAATATGTTACAATCATTCTGTAAAGTTTGTGCCATAAATTGTCGTCCAGAATGTATATTTTATTGTCATCTGTACAAATATGAATTTCGCGCACAGAGCATCAGAAATAAATGTAGTGTTGTTTTTTTGGAAATCATTTAATGAAAAGATTTAATTAAATACAAGGTGAAATGGGTTATAATTTAGATTTCTGTTTTTGTCATCTCTTATGCTGAATTAAGTAAATTTATTGGAAATTCATGAATTATTTTTATTTAAAATAAAATAAAGAAACATTTTATTGTAAATTCTTTTAAACAAGAACCTTTTTAAAAAGTAATATATTTCCTTGTAAATCTGGTTTAGCAGCCAAAAATGGTATTTAATGTTTACTTTCTTAAAAACTATTATCTAAAACGTTAATAAAGAAATACTAAATGATAATTTTAGGTATAAATATCTTGAGTATTTCTGAACTAGCATGCAACTTTAAAAAAGATTTTACGCAGTGAATTTCCTCTTAAAATTCGTTTTCAATTCAACAGTGGTATTTAAAATATAATTTCTTAAAAAAAAATTTTTTTTAATATTTAAAACGTTAATAAATAATTCTTTAATGATAATCATAAGTATAAAAATGTTGAATAATTCTTTTAAACAAAGGAAAAGTTAAAAATACATGGATTAAACTTAAGTTCTAAAATTATGTTCTTATAAGACCTTATGAAACCCTTAGGAAATGAAAAATATAGTTTATTCTTTTATTTTAAGTAAAAGAAATGAGTTTTGCCTTTAATAATTAAAAAATTCCCGCATTGCAATGTACAAAATTAATATATCAATATTTTTATTTTTTGATAAACAAAATGTAAATTTATGTAACGTATATTTTGCATGTAAATTCTTTAATGTGTAAACCTATGTTACATATTATAATAATTAAATGGTGAATTACACTTTGGTACTTACAAATATTACCTAATGACGTGAAATTTCCAAAAAGCTTTGCTGCGTTCTCCATAATTGTTTCTCTTTCCCTTAATATTCTATAAAATATAAAATAAATTGTGTTAATACATGAGCCCATAATTATTTTAATGCATAAACAAAAAATAATTTGAAAAAATTCTGTGCAGGATTTTCAATGATTTATTCATAAATAATATTCTATAGTATTAAAAATGTATATTTTTAAAGTCTGCCTTTTATGTAGATCCTAAATAAAAGTAAATAAATTATAACTACTATGATTAAAATTAAATTATAATTATTAATTACATGAAGTGTGTGATAATTTATTTTACTAAATAATTTATCATTAATTATCATGATTTTTCTTAAATTATACTTGTTAAAAATCATACTGTACGAATATGATAAATGTACTTTTGTTATCCATTAAAATCTATTCAAAATATGGTGACTTATCTCACCTGGATTATTTGGATGATTATGTAAATCAACTGTATATTGTACATAGAACTGAATTTTTAAGAAAGAGCGAAGTTCACAATGCTATGCTCTTGCCAACAAGTGCATTCAGCTTTCAAACACAAGTGGTCTTCCTCAATCCCTTTGGCACAACAGCGAGACTAGCATTCGACTCGTTTCAAAATGACTGTCCTTATATTATTAAAGTAATCAATATAGATGCATAGCATATTATAATGATAAGTTTCATTTCAAGTGCTTTTTGTGTATCATTTGTAATAAAGTTTGTATTTCAAATGACTCGCTTTCCTTTATTTCTCCCTTCCACAAGCAGAGGATCATCGCGGTCATCATACACAAAAAAACAATAATTAATTGGCCGATACAAAACTATTATAATTATTCTCATTTGCATCATTGACCATAAAATGTATATAAATTATGAATCAAATCTTTGGGATCTCTAATTAACCTCCAAGTTTTATATAAAGCAATTCAGTCTAGTTAGGATCAATTTTTGGGGCTTGAAATTAACGAATATATAGAAATTTATATTATACTTATAATATAAATTATATGAGTACTGCACTGATGCATCAGCGAATTTAAGCCGAAATAAGCGTCACTTGTTTGTAGTAGCACCAACTAGGGCCAATGGTCCTACTTACCGTGGTCCTACTTACCGTGGTCAAGCCCACTGATGCATCAGCGAATTCAAGCTGGAATAAGCGTCACTTGTTTGTAGTAGCGCCAACTAGGGCCAAGAGTACGACTTTTGATACTCACTCATCACATTCGCTTGCACAGCCCCTTTTTACAAGGGGGGCACATTCACACACCACACAGATAGAACTTAGAAGAACAACCACGCCTTAACCGGGACACGAACCCAGAACTCCCATATCACGAAAAAGATGCGCTACCTCTGTGTCAGAGCGCCAGTCGTGTATAATATAAATTATTTTTCAATAGATTATTTTCAATAATAGCGTTACTTTGAAATATAAAAATGAAGCGGTGCAAATAATAAAAGACTTTCTCTTCCTTTTGTCCAAGAAGGTTTTCTACTTTAATCACTTAATTAACATTGCCATTACAATAAAACAAAAATTAATTAACTTTCAAATCATTTCTTTAGATCCACAGATTAATTTTCTAACTTTTGGTATAAAACCTACTTTTGTATGTTAAAGTCTAACGTTGGGTCACGGCATTGTAGATTAAGATAACGAGTCATAGAAAAATGTCATTCTGAATCTACTTTTAACTATTTGAAGATAAAAGAATTTAATTCCGTTAACGCTATCATTCTGAGCTTAAGTATGGCATTCTAGTTCGACCCCTTACTCCACATTGCCATGACTAGCTTGTACATAAAATTATAGAAAATTCAATATTTAAATTTTTAATTCTATTTAAATCATATTAACAAGTCAATAAAAAGAAAAAAATAATAGGAAGAACGTAAGCATCTAAATCGATTTCAACTTACTTTATAATATGAATTGAAAAACCTAAGTTTTCACATAGGATTTTTTTTTCTAATTAGGAAGTTAAATAATTTTCTAATGTCATTTGAATATGTCCTGCTTTGAATGTATACGAAAGATATCTTTTAATGTCAAAGTAGGAACGATTATATATAGAGTATTTACACATTTTAGATTGATTTAAAAAACAAATGTTTCTAAATAAAAACTACCATTAAGAACTTATCAATTGAAATGATATATATCTTTTCTTACTTTTAAATTTATTCACATTTCAAAATATACCTTGCAAAATAGCTCTAGATTGGAGATTAATCGTTTTTGTGCTTTTCAAAGTGAAATATTTCTAATTCCATAATTTAAAAATGTCGTAAAATGCATGGTTTTTAAATGTCCAGATGTAAAATAATCACGTAACGTAAATAATTCCACGTAAATAATCGAAATTCCACGTAAATAATCGAAAAAAAAAGCATTGTTTCAAATATTTTTTTAAATTCCTACTACACTCTCCCTATATATATCTAGCTCAAATTTTCAACCGTTAATAAAATACTTTTTATTTATCCACTTCATTATTATCAAAGTTCAAATACATTTTTTAAAACTTGTAGTGGATGGTGATGCTAAATCACAAAATCAGGAAAATCACAAAATACGCTGAAAATACCCTTTTCCCGAATCTTCTTTCATTGCAAGGCTGGCAGTTAAAAGCATTTTTAGCATAATAATAATAATAATAATAATAATAATAATAATAATAAATTTAAAATATCACAGAAGTTTATTTCAGATAACAAATACTTTTCTACGTTTCAAAACATTGTTTTTTCAACATGATAACGTTTCCAATCAGTCTTTATATTTTGTAAATTTCATAATTCATTATTCGTTACGCCCTAAATACTTTAGTTGATGCATGTATGGCCAGAGAAGAATAAGCTAGACAAATATTGTTGGTCTTTATATAAATGTTTCGGCGTGTCAATCCAAAGTTTTGAATCTTCTATTGCATTTTTGTAATTAGGTTGAGGAAAGAATCTATTGTTCAATTTTCTTTACCTTCGCGATTCTAAACCTAAAAATTTCCGATATAGAATAAACGTATAATATATAAATGATAAAATTTGATATTTATAAATAAAATGCATTTTTATTAAGTACAAAGAAAGTGGAAAAATTCAGAAAAGAGGGAAAATAATAATATTAAAAATAAAACAATGATTTGGTAATAGATTTCCAATTTTTAGGATCGAATGTATTGCGGTAAATTCTTTTTATTACTAATCATGCACACCAAATACATTAAAATCTTAAACATTATTTTTTTAATGAGGACTTAATGCTAATGTTTTAAGAATTGGGATACACTATTTTACATTGGTTTTCACCGTCTGTCTTCTATAACACAAATATAACTGAAAAATATAATTAAATTAATAATTCATTCAACAACACAGCAACAAAAATTATTAACTTTAATTTTTTTGTTAGTGATTGAAGATTGAATAGATTAGATCAAATTCATCACTGAATGCATGTAAAATAAATCTCAGAAAAATAAGTCCCTCATTAAATTTCGATTCGTTTTTCGTATAATATTAATGCACCGAGCATAAAAAGAAAGAAAGAAGTAATATAAAAAAATTAAGTCGATTCCTACTTATGTCAAGAAAGAAATTTTTTTAATTACTTTTTATTAAATAATTACAATTAACATTGATGTTTTATCAAAAAATTATGCCTAACCAAAACAAAATCAAGTCACGCATTGTGCATGCGTGAACTTTCAACGTTAATTGGGGCAATGCAAACACGGGAATTTTCTACTTCAGTTGAAGCAACGCAATACACATTAGAAATTTTTTAATTTCCTCTCTTATTTTTAATTTTAATGCAAAAATATTTCAAAATGTATCAGAAAAATCTACAAAGCAACAATGTTTAATTTTAAATGCCCCAAACAATAAGAAAGTAAACAAAACCGTTTGTAATAATCATGTTAAACCTAACATCATTAAAATGGGAAAAAACAAACAAATTGCAGTTTTACTCATTTGGTGGAGTAGAAATGAAGTGTTTTGGCGGAAAAATTAGTCCTTAATTAATTAATAAATAATTAATTAAACTAATGAGTTAATTTTGAAAAAACTATATTAAAGACTAGTGTCATCCACTACAAGTTTAAAAAAAATGTATTTCAACTTGAGTGAATGAATAAAAAGTAATTTATTAACGAGTGAAAATTTGATTTGATACATATATAGGGAAAGGGTGAAATAAAATAGGAATTGAATAAAATCTATGTCCTTTGTTTTTAATAAAAACAAAGGTTTAATTTTTTTAAAAAATATTTGGTTTATCACTTGGTTTATTATTTGGCCTTATTGACTTTGGCTTATTACTTTTTTTACTTTTTTATTTGCTTTGGCTTATTATTTATAAAAAATATTTGACTATAATTTATTTTAAAGTTTAATCTAATCAGTTAGAACTTCAAATAAGCTCGAAGGTGATATTATCCATGTATTTTTACAAGTCTCAAAATGGTCTTACACGAGATAGTTTCAAAATAGGTAAAAATCCATAGTCAAAGTGTGGATTCGGTTCGTGGATATACCGATAGGTGTACCAGAAGAAGAAGTAAAGCAATTGCAACTGATTACTCAATACTCCAGTGTGGCAACAATACCTTTAGCCGATCAACGTCTCGGAGACAAAGGCGAATCTTCCTCTGAGCTGTTATGTTTCAGAAGATTGTGCTTGGGAACGTCCCAGCTGCTCCGGATAAAGGAACCCTGACGTCATTCAGATAAGAATTAGGGGCGGGCTGAGATCCGGTGCGAGGAGGAGGACATGTTTGGTCTGCGGAGAACCAGAAAATGGGCTCTTACTAACAATAGAGAAAATGTTACAGGATAGCATTGACAAATTAATTGAATTTAGACATTTTGTTAGTTTGTGAAAAAAAGAATTGAAAGTTGTCTTTTCGAAAAATTTACCACATATTCGCAATTAGCAATACCCCGTGGTATAGCAATCAAGTAGAAAAACTATCTTTAAACTTAAACCTCTACTCTATATGACATGGACATGTTCCAAACAAACCACAAAAATATATATTTAGAAATTTTTACAAATAGCAACAAAACAATTTTTTATAGCGCAAATTCAGAAATATTTAGACAGTTATAAAGGTAAAAATATGATTAGTCCGTAGAAAAAACTCTGGCGATCATTTCACTCCTCAGGAGATTCATTCTGCTTTCTATTTTTAGTTACAAAATAATTTTTTATAGCCCGCATTCAGAAATATTTAGACAGTTACAAAGGTAAAAATATGATAAGTCCGTAGAAAAAACTCTGGCGATCATTTCACTCCTCAGGCGATTCATTCTGCTTTCGCAATTGTTGCAATTCGATTTAAAGAAAGACGGCTATTCTGTGAATCAAAGGAGTCTTCTTCCCTGTGGATATTATTACTCTGATATTCTTTAATCAGACGTTTCTTTCCTCTTCCGGCCAAGGTTGAATGTTCTTATTTGTAGAGACATAGTGAGTTTTGAATCGCTGTTTGAAATCAGACGTAAACAAAGAAATATATCGCATATGCATACCATAGCTCTTTCTATTTGCACAAGCGAAGTTAGAGGTTTTCGCACATGCACGGGTAAGTGTTAAAAAATCGCAATTATAAAACTCCCTTTTCTTATTTTGATGTGACTTTAATATACTAAAACTTTTCCTAATAAACGCTTTACAAAATGATATAAATGTCTCCAATATCCGTCAACTATTTCCATAGTTTTTGGGGTTCAAACATGCATATGCTTTCAGGAGATTTCATTTTATACTATGCATAGATTGAAGGTGCTATTCCCAACTTTCCCAGTATGAAAATTGAGGACCTTGGATCATAATGTGTAAATCAAAAATACTCAGATTTTTATATCTCGATTTTTGTAGTTCTTTTATAATGGTGTTATGAAGAAATGCATCTTGGAAACTTTTTTTGTTAACCTATTAACAGTAAACTCTTACAAAAATTAACGACTTTTGTGACAAGACGGCATGCATAATCTTATTTATTAAATACTTTCGTTTTTGATTTATTTTATTTACATGCCTGAGAATGCATAGTTTGACAAGTGGTCAAGCATCTGATGGATTCAGTTCACAATTTGATATGGATTTATGTTAGATTCTAAAACTGTGAACCAAATTTTATCCGTCTAGTTTTTAAACCACCGTCCTTACTTACATTCAAACAGATTGACTGAATTTTTTCCCCTAAATAGATTTCATTTAGAATTTATCGAAAATTTAAAAATTTGATATTAATACTATAAACTCATTGTATTAGTTTAGCTTAAATTTTTTAGCTGATTTATTTTGTTCATTTATTAAGAATGGTTCTCCACGCATTTACTAAAACGATTTTCTTTACTTGCTATGAGATAAATTTTATGAGTAAAACCTTTTCGAACATCAATATTTGTGTTATTTCAAAAGCCATTGTTATTCCATGGATACTTAAGCTATTTAAAAAGATATTTTTCTATTGAAGAAAAAATCATAATAAAAGTGACGAATATTTATGTAAATAAAAGAAGATAAAAATGTATAAAATAAAGTGAGATGCTATTATAACAAATTTTAAGTATTTTGATTATTTTTTTATTTGATATAAAATTTCGTTCACCTTTATTTTTTTTTAAAAAATTAAAAGCATCGAAGAATGTGAAACATGGAATGAAAATATTTTAAGATAAGAGAATTTCATAAACAACATTAAAATGTGTTGCATTTTTAAACAAAATATTTACTTGCCTTCGAAAAGTAGTTGAATTCCTTTCTTTTCTTATAAAAAATAGCTTAGAACTTCAGAAAAAACAGAAGCAAACATTACAACAACAAGATAATTTACTTTCCAGATACTTTTCGTGATTTCTGCAGATCTGAAAAAGGTGAAAAATAAAATTATTATTAAAAATTGGGGTGTAGATTATAACAACATACAAGCGGAAAAAATTTACGACAGAAAAAGAACGGTCAAGTTAAATTAGTCTTTTTAATCAAGAGAGAAATAATAATTTTCAAACTTAAAAGTTTTCAAAAAATTAGAGGAATAGGGATTTTGAAACTGGAAGAATATTTAAAAGAATTTCTGCATTCGCATGCAAATTTTATATCATTGCTATAAAAAAATAAGCATGCTGAATCTATTTGTATTCTTTATTGATATAATGTAATGCAATGTTAATAAAGAATATAAATAGATATATATATAAATTCGTAATGAAATGAAATAATGATTAGGTTTTTTTAGCTACGAAATAATGATTTATAAAAAATATAATTCCACATCTAAATATGGAAATGGGTGTATCTAAACCAATAAGAATAAATGTTTGTTAGATTTTTTTTAAATGATCTACAGTTTATTTTTTTCGCATGTTCTTGAAGAAATGTGTGAAACAAGTTGTTGAAGGTGTAGTGATGGAAGGTGTAGTTACTCCGGATAGGAGTAATTACTTTTGTCAAGTGGTTATGTTACTCAGTTTCCCTATTCATCCACAAAGATATGATGAATGCCAATATATCTTTTTGTAGTTAATTTAAAAAATAGTCATTTTTTTGTAGTTTGTTATATTTTTCCAAAAATATTATTTAATAAAAAAAATTTACACTGTCTTTAATTTTAAAAAAATGAATTTATTTAATTTACTAATTTTGTTCTTGTGCTTTTTACTCTGATGTCAATAACATTTTAAAAATTTAATTTAACATAGAGTTTAAGAAAATGTTTTTATTACTATGATGAAATTCAAGCTAGTTCAAATTTCCAATTACAGTATTAAATTGCATGTTTTTGTCAATATTAAAAGTAAAAAAGTTGTTACTTTTATTCCATATTATATGTTTAAAAGACCGAAAAGCCATTAAGGTTTAAAACTTAATTGCCAAACACGACTCTCTTAACACAAAACAACGATCTTAATCTTTTTTTAAAAATATGGTTGTGAAAGGAATTGGAATGAAATGAAATTACGTCAGAAGATTCATTTGAAAATCAATCAATAAAAAAAATCGTGAAAATGTGATCCAAATTTAAATGGAAATAAAAATAACCTGAATAGCTATAGATTAATAGTATAATTTATGTTTGAAGTAATCCTTGTACAACCATTATTTCATTAATAAAAAGTTATCTTTTCACTTAGAAAAAAACTTAACTTGTAAATTTCATTTCAGTTTTTCTCTTTCTCTTTGCTTGACCAAAGAAAGAAATTGCAAAACTACAACAATAGTAAAACTCTTACACAACATGCATCAGAACTAGGCGTGGACAAAGATGGAGGCTTTAGATTTTAATCCAGCATTCCGGCCATCAGTTCGACTGACAAAGCTTCTCAGAAACGCTGATGGACGTGTTGGATGAGTGGCCGAAAGATTAACAGTAGCTGGGTTCCGATTGATTATTACTTGACATCCAATTGCACGCTGAAGTTCGACATCCCCAATTTAATATTGCACCAAGAGAAAATCCACCCCTTCTATCACGTGTTCAGAGTGCTGGCCTAAACGGAGATTCGTGTGGACTTAGATGGTTGGAATGGCTGGCATTCTTCATACTGGTGCTGGTTTTGTAATAACTGCCCCCAATACAATATGAAATTCCATTTATATTAATTTGGTCAGTAGAGGAATGTACCGTGAAATTCAACCGAGTGAGTTTGTATGGGTTTCACGATAAATATTTAAAAGTGCTAAGATTTTGAAATCAGTGATTACTTTTGATACTTTGTAAATATCAAGATTGAATTAAATAAATATCATACTTATATTTCATTCGTTTTATCTGTGTAAATATCAATAATGAATTAAAAATAAATTATTATACTTATGGTTCATTTGTTTTGTCTGCTGTTTGTTAACTATTTCATGCTAGATTAAAGAGAAAATTTTCTTAGATTTTCGGACTTTTATAAATATTTATTTATATAATTTTTTAAGATTTTTCTAATAGTTTTGTTTTATATTACATTATTATCAGAACGATGAACTGTTTATAATCATTTTTGTGATAACTGCTAATTTAAAAATGTTATATAAAATCCAACTTTTTTATTTCCTTCTCACCTGATAATAATAAACTAAATAAAAAAAGGATTAACATTAGTTATTAATTTAGTTGAAGAATTAAAAAGCTAGTTTTTATAACGAAAAACAACAACCTAATTCAACATATTTTATTTTCCTATTTATAATCAATTGGATGACATCCGTTAATTCCAAAACTCTTTATAAAACTCTACATTTTTTTGTTTCTTTCTCATCTAGAGACAATTTGCTGAATTGAAAACAAAAGATTATTATTAATTAATTTAGTTATTTATCTAGTTAAAAAATATATAAAATCTAGTTTTTATCTAATATAAAAACTAATGCAACATGTGTTATTTTTCTATGATTGAATTTTTTTAAAAAACACTTGTTTTTTTTTTAAATTAAATTTCCATTTCACTTGTAGAACAGTTATTTTAGAATTTATTTACATCAAGACTGATATAAAATTATTATTAAAAAATTATGAATTGTAAATTAAAATAAAAGCGATACTATAAAATCGCTCCCTAAAAAATTCCATTTATTATTATCATTATTGCCCAAACCCTAAGCCTTTATCTATTTATTAAAAGAGATTTAATAACTCATCGGTGAATTGGGAATTTTTAAAATTAGCAGCTGCACCAATTTTTTTTCTTTCTACAAGTTTGAAATTAAATAGATTTTAAGGAAAAGATTTTTTAGATACACAAAACTTGGAGATAATACATTTAATTTTCATTAAAAAAAGCAAATGAGCTTTGTCTCAAAACAATTAAAAGATACCTGACTACTTTCAAAAGAGAGAAATAAAGGAAATTCGTTCACTAAATAGAATAAACTACGTTCATTTCACACATCGATTTTTAAACTTTGACTTCGAACAAACGATTACATCATCTATAACGTGCTTTTCCTTTTTTCCCACCGCGCTTATATCGAAACCAAAATACGAACCGCCCTTTTAAAAGAACCACCCCATTCCAATGAAAAATCTCCCACCCTCCCCCCTGACGGTCCCCGACATCAATGTCTCAGTTAAAGCCTCCCTCCGGATGCGACACTGTCTTGAGCGGCGAAATGCGTTTGAATGAGAACACACCACCATTGTGTGACCTGGACCGCTAGATGGCGAGCAAGTCAAGCGTCCCTAAGTGGTCCAATGATATGAGGCATACAATGAACAGCCGAAAAAGATGAAAAGAAAGAAGGCAAAAGAAAGAAAGAAAAAAAAAGTTTGTGGCTTTTTCATCCCCGTGAATAGCACAACAGCCAGCAGTTGATGGGTGCTGGCTGTTGCGGCTACGTACCTCCATTGTACCCGCGCCTTGTCTCCAGATATATAGTTTTGCTTTTTGGTCCGCGTCAGACAAGACCACAATGACACGCGGTGCGTTTATGACTTCATAATAGAATAAGTTGCAAAGTTTCACGGCTATAAGAGGAAAAAATGGTGGTTTTTCTTTGTGCGTGCCGGGGTAAACGCGATGAAAAAAAGCATCGCTAAAAGGTGAAATATTGATGAATGAAGACGTATCGTTTTAAAAACCGTGACAAAAAACATGAAGGGAAAAAAATATATCGGGACTCCATACTTTTTTAATGGTATTTACCTATTTTGACACCTGCTTGCACTTCAGGGTATTAGGTTTTTACCCTTGTATAAGCTTCAGTTACCCGTAATCCTCCGGGTGATAACAAGAGGATAAGACATGCCTTTCAGAGTCACGAGGCCTTGAATCATGGAAGAACTATCATCACTATATTATAGACTGGATTTTGAGGCTCAGTATCATGCCCGTGCGAGTGTGTAATGGATTGGTTAAGCTGGTGCGGTGTTAAGCTTTTAAGCTGTAAAAAGCGATGCTTATGGTTGAATGCTTAAACAGAGTCTAAACGAAGCCGATATTTATGGGCTTCGAAATTTAGTGAAAGGTTAATGGAAAATAAAGTTTAAAAAAATGATAAAAAATGTTATGAATGGTCATGAAGCATATTATATTTATTATAGGGATAGAATACTCCAAATAAGATTCCTGATAACCCCCATTAAGTTTTTTTTCTTCTGAGAGCTTTAATTCAGCCTAGTATGTTTTCACTGTTACTATAATGTGAAATTTAAAAAGCAATGCTAACATATCAATATTCGATTTTTTTTTAAAAAAAATATTTTGAAAGGGATCAAACTGTTATTTAGACTCAAAACTATAATGTAATTCAAATACTAATTTCTCGGAAATAAAATTGTAAGTCCGTAAAAGTCGATTCTGAAAATGAATTCACTTCAACCTCGTGCATATATCATTAGAAAATAAACCGACTTTCGATTCGCGTATATTACATCAGCAAATCAGTTAACTTTCAATTCGTCTAAATTTCATTAGAAAATGAGCCAACTTTCAACTCCTGTAAATTGCAGTGGAAAATAAGCCAACTTTCAATTCATGTAGCCAACTTTCAATTCATTCATTTCAATTCATGCATTAGTAAATGAGCCAACTTTCAATTCGTGTGAATTACATTAGAAAATGAGCCAACTTTCAACTCCTGTAAATTGCAGTGGAAAATGAGCCAAATTTCAATTCGTGTGAATTAAATTAGAAAATGAGCCAACTTTCAACTCCTGTAAATTGCAGTGGAAAATGAGCCAAATTTCAATTCGTGTGAATTACATTAGAAAATGAGCCAACTTTCAACTCTTGTAAATTGCAGTGGAAAATGAGCCAACTTTCAATTCCTGTAAATTGCATTTGAAAATGAACTACCAATTCATATAAATTGTATTAGGAAATGAAGGATGGATGGAGAGGGGAAGGGTGGCCTTCGTATTATTTTTGTCAGCCTAATAAGATTCAAATTTGATATCCATTTTATATTGTTTCACTTATGACTTTAAAGTTGAATTTGTTAATTAAATTAAGCTAAGATTTACCGGTACAGTAAAGAAGTCTTCCAAGGAAAATTTTAAAATTAAGCTTTATTACGAGGAAAAAAAGAAAGAAAGTCATTTTTAATAAAAGAATTATGTTCTTCAAAGGCATTGTTTATTAAAAAAGAAAACCATTTATTTCCTCTAGAAGCATCTATTATTTTTTAAATCTCATTAAAAAATGAATCTTTCTCAATTTGCAAAGCATTGGAATGTTTTCTCTAGTCTATATATACAAGAATGAGAAATAATTGATGAAAAAAATATAGCGACGTACTTATATGCATATAAAAAAACAACTGTAGAGTTTTTATATACAACCCTAAAACTATTTCGTCATTTCAAAATTTAATTTATTTTATAAAAATCTTTTTAATGAATAAATGCTAGCGAACGGAAGTTTTTAGCCATCCGAAAGTCCATCAGAATAAATAAAATAAAATAAATATTCGGAAGAAAGAAAAACAAAACACAAGGAGAAAAAAAAGAGCTACATGGGGATAAAAATACAAAAACTTTGTATTTGTTTCCTTACTGGACTTTTCGGTCGATAAATTTGATGGAGGCCTTTTCTCAAAAAAACCAAAAAAATTCGTAACCGGCGGTAAGATGAAACGCATGAGCGCGTCTCCAAAAACGACTTCAAAACTGGTAGAAAAAAATACATAAAGGGGAGGAGGAGGTTGCGATACAGTATGACAAACAATGGGGGAGGGAAAAATACATAAGACATACATAAATAAAAGCATGAATGGTGGACCAAAGAAGGAGATTCAGCTGTCCATTACCTGGTCGGATTCTTTGACGTCAAAGAGAAAAACTGGAAAGGGTGGGCAAGGGAAAAAAGAACGAAGGGGTGTTGTGAGAAAACGCTGTTCTTGGAGTGAATTGTTGAACAATAATTTTTTTCCTTCCTTCTATTGGATGGTATTTTTCCATCTATATTTATTTTATTTGTTAAGAGAGCTGTTTTTTTTAATGCTACATGATAATGGATTATTACTCTTCTTTATTATCAATGCATATGAATGAATTTTTTTAAAAATGAACGCGAAAAGGCTGATATGAAAACAAAAGAAGATAAATAAGTTTTTTTTGCTGTTCCACAAACGAGGTTATGCAAGGAAAAAAAATATTTACTTTCAAGTCACTTTTCCTTTTTCAAAAAAGATTATTTTTCCTACATGAAATTTTATTTCTTAGTGATATATATCAAATAAATTCAAACATTTTTATATTCCAACCGCTTTCAGCGGCCAGTTAATTCGCCAGGAATTTGTTATATTTAATTCCGACTGATTCGGCAAGGCAAAATTTGATATTGATAATAAAATATTTTTAAGCATCAAATTACGATAGATATTAGATGCATGTGATTTTTATAATTTTATATTTGCTTTGCTTATGGTTCATATGAATATATAGAAAAATTTAATCTCATAAAATCATAGAGCTATTAAAATTCTAAATATTTGAGTAATTTATTTCAATTTTTTTGGTGGCAACGTAGTTTTTATTCTCTAACTCCGTATTCAAACTGTACAGATAGGTGGTAGAATGTTCTTTAGCCTCTTTAGAATGTTAAAAAAAAATCGCCCATTTAAATGCTTAGTGAAAAAAAAACATTTTAAATTGCTTTACAACTATAAAATTTATTTTTTAATATCAAGCACAGTTTTATTGTAAAGCTGCTAAAATGTAACAAAAGTTTGATTTTCACTTTGAAAAAAATTAAACTGGTATTACTAAAAAGCAACTATTGCTAAAATTTCAAAATGTAAAATTCAGTTTTGTGCAATAATATTTTCGAAATAATCAGTTTTGTGTAACAATCTTTTCTTAATAATCAGTTTTGCGTAATAATATTTTCATCAATTTCGTGGAATATTTCCCTTAATTTCATATTAAGGAAAAGTTCACAGAATCTACACTTTCGTCTTCCGAAGTATATTTAGTCCAAACATAGTAGACCTCGGTCAAGCAGTTTATTTGAATGACAAAAGATAATGATAAGATGTTATAATTTTTTTCTTAAATTTTGCTTTGGGTGCAAAACCCATTTGTGGGCAAAAACCATTTGGGCATAGTATGTGTCCTTTTTTGTTGTAGATGTCTTTGTCTTATTTTAAATCAATATTTAGATAAAGATAAACCTCTCTCTCTCTCTCTTTTTATAAATGAAGGAAACAAAAATGTTTACAAGATTCTCTATAAGACTATATAGAATTACGAAAGAGGCACTACTAGTAACCATGTGCTATTCTTAAAACAAAGAGATTTCTAAAAGCATGTTTTTTTTTTAAATTTTTGTTTAAATCATTTAATGCGGTATTCCCCTATATTTATTATTTATTTTACAATTATTACTGTAGATTTATATCTTAACCATCAATGCAATATTAGTGTTTGATATAGAAATTTGTTTCAAAGGATTGCTGTATAACTTGCCTATGCATTTGATCTATAATTTTTAATATCTGTAGTGTTAAGAAGAGATTTGGAGAATATACAGTCTGTGTCATTTTATCAGGGTTTAAAATTATAATCAATCGCCAAATATTTACCATGAAGCTTCAGAATGGCACACCAACTAATCTGAGCTAAATTAAACAGTAGTTATTGTTTCCTACCTCAGAATCAATTCATTTTTTAATTAAATGCAAGCATTAACGACTTTTCTATGCTTTCCAGAATGCCGCACTAACTTATCTAAACTAAAGGAAACAGCCTTTGTAGTTTCCTACCTCATAATCATTTGAGTGAATTTTGAATTGTATGTTGTTGTTGCTTATGGCACTTGCCATATTGGACAAGCCCCCCGCTGATACAGCAGCAGATTTAAGCCGAAAGAAGCGTCTCTTGTTTTTGAAGTAGCGCCAACTAGGGCCAAGAGTACGACTTAGCTACACATACCGCATTCGCTTGAACAGCCCCTTTTTACAGGGGGGCACATTCACACATCTCACAGATAGAACACAGCCATGCCCGAACCGGGACTCCCAGAACACGAGGAAGACTCGCTACCTCAGCGTCAGAAAGCCGGCTTGAATTGTATGCAAGTATTAAAGACTTTCTACACTTTTCAAAACGGCGCCTTAACTTATTTAGACTAAATTAAACAATATTTGTTATTTCATATCTGAATATCTTTTAGTAAATTTTTTAACTAAATACTGATATTAGCGACTTGCCTTTTTTTTTCTGGAATAGTACACCAACTTATCTAAATTAAGTGGCGATTGTAGCTTCGTACCACTAAATCTTTGTAGTAAGGTTTGAACTGAATACAGATATTAACGGCTTTCCATGTTTTCCAGAATGGCCGACTAACTTATCGAAACTAAATTAAACACTTAATATTGTTTCCTACTTCATGATCACTTTAGTAAATTTTGAATTGAATGTATGTACACATGACTTGCTATGCTTTCCAGAACTATAGACTACTTATTTAAACTAAATTAAACAATTTTTGTTGTTTTAAATCTTAGAATTATCTTAGATTTTTTAAAATTAATTACAGATATTAACGAATTTCTTGGCATTCCAGAAATAAGCCTTAATTTATCTAAACTTAACGAAATCTTTGTTGCTTTATACCTCAAAATTGTTTCCGTGATGTTTTTAATTTTTAAATACAGGTATTAACGACTTTCCATGCTTTCCACTAACTTATCTAAACTAAATTAAACAGCCGTTGTTGTTTCTTACCTCAGAATCATTTTATTAAATTTTTTATTTAATGTAGGATTTTAATTAATAATTATAATATATTTTTATATTTAATAGGTTTTTAATTTAATCACTTTTCCTCCTTTCGATAGGGACTTTCGTTTTCATTTGAGTGACTCAATTGCAGTCCAAGAATAACATCTGCATTGAAGTTGTTCTATAAATGCATAAACAAAACCATTCCACTCATATCAAACAAAAGCATTTTTTGAAACCCTTCACTGGTATTTTTTCAGACAAATTAAGTATTATTTTTTTTCACAAACCGATAACTCGCAATCCACTCCAAGACCCCCCGATTCCCTAATGCGAGCGTGAATCCGCTCTTCAAGGGAAACCGTGCAAAAACCCTTAGCGTCTTAAAAGGCAAATAAATTATCTCTCCGCCCCCGTAATGACTACCTTGTCCCCTTTCCGCACTCGGGGGAAGAAGCACCCTCGCCTCGTTATCCAGAAAGAAGATTCCACTGGAGGTGGAAAAGACGCTTTTCGAACGATGTCGTTAAGGTTTGAGGTCGAAGCCGTCGGTTAATGCGTGCTTAATGTGATGAATAATAAAGGATTGAGAGGCGACGCACCCTCAGAAGGCACGACGAGTGTTCGGAGCGTCGTTAATTGGAAGAACAAGAACAGGTTATTATGACCGTAAGAGGGGAAAATTAAGACGACGTTTAGACGTTGGCGATGCTGAATTGCTTGCAAGTTCGGCTAAATGAGTGGGTATTGGTTTCTAATTTTTAGCTCGGAGATTTCCTCAGTTTTCCTCTCAGAATGGAGGAGTTCCGCTCAAGTAGAGGGTGCTTCAACCTGAGATTCACGTTTAAAATTAAATGAGGGAAGCTTTTAAAAGTGAAATGGTTTATTGGGATCTCAAATTGAAGACTTGCTATTGTGCGGATTTCGTTCCAGTAGTAGTTGTATTTGGGAAGATATTAGAATGCACGATGAATTAATTGATCACGTGGGGTGTAAAAATCGTTGAAATTTGAGCATAGGCATATAATGGCATAAACTTTGTTATGGATTAATGCTTTGTCAAATTTGATATATAAAATAACAGTCAGCTTTTATTTGTCGTAAACAGATTATTTTATATATCCTAAAACAATAGAAGTTGTTGTTGTTACTTATGGCACTTGCCATATTGGACAAGCCCCCCGCTGATACAGCTGCAGATTTAAGCCGGAAGGAGCGTCTCTTGTTTTTGAAGTAGCGCCAACTAGGTCCAAGAGTATGACTTAGCTACACACTCACCATATTCGCTTGCACAGCCCCTTTTTACAGGGGGGCACATTCAAACACCTTACATATAAAACACAGAAGAACAGCCAAGCCCGAACTTTGAACTCTCAGAACACGAGGAAGACGCGCTACCTCTGTGCCAAAAAGCCGGCATAATAGCAGTAGTTTATGAATTTAATTCATCCAATAATAGTAGCACCAAAAGAAAATAAATAAAGATTGCAATTCTTATCAAAAACTTTATTAAATTAAATAATAAATAAAAATATTACTCCTAATTTTTAATGTAAGTTTTCAAAGAGTTTTCAGTATTTTTCAATAATTTTTTGATTGCACTTTAAAAATGTAGGTAGGATACTTCAACAGTCCGACTTTGCATTTGTATTCTTTTCTGTAAGAAATGCTTTCTTTAATAATGCTTGAATTTATTCTTTGGAATTTTGTTATTCAAAAATTTCAATAGTATGAGCTGCTAGCATTATCACGACTCTTTTGCTAAAAGGGATATTCTAATCGGTTCCTCCAAATTCTCTAAAGATATAAAAATTACTAATTTTTTTAAAAAAAAGGGAAAATTTCATTTATACATAAATCAGTAAACCATAAATTATAAAGCATCAAAAAATTGAAAAGGACGAACCATCAATGGTATCAGCGATTAAAACAACGATCTTATTTCTCAGCTATTGTATCAGATTATATAATGACAGGTGCTAAAATGACATATTTTGAGCATCCTGATTGTTCCAAAAGATTTAAGCTTTAATTAAGATTCACTAAATTCTTCAATTAAAAGCACATTTGGAAAATGCTCCTAATTACTAATGTTCTAAATAACATGCAAAATTGGTAGAGAAAAAAGCATTCTTTTAAATAATATTTTTTCTCCTTAGTAACATTTGACAATAAAATTTATGTTTAATAATAAGTTTCGTTTATAATAAATAATTTAAATAAACGTTTACGTTTTTGTTATGATACTTATTCGTAAATTTATTTGTCACATATTTTGAATTATATAAAAATATTATTTAAAAGAAAT
>JAOUZG010001186.1:1783830-1797997 GCA_026289955.1 Argiope argentata
AGAGAGAGAGAGAGAGAGAGAGAGAGAGAGAGAGAGAGAGAGAGAGATCCTTTTATAAGTATATTTGATTTTTTACACAATTACACAAGATTTTAAGAGCGCAACTTTTATTAATGTAAAAAATGTAGTAATGAGATCATTCTCTAATCGTAATCTTTCTGTTGAATGTAAATTATATTCTATATTTGGATTATAGAGGAAGAGAATAGGGATAAATACGGCGTAAAATAGGGATAAAATGGGGCCGTAGTATCTATGTAAAAAATTAGATAAGTCTTCCCAAACTCTTATCTATACTAATAATAAAACTAAATGTGTATGCGATTTAGCTCTTTACAGACCAAATCGTTTATCTAAGAGTTACTAAGCGTAAGCAATGATATTATATGTAATGATACTTTCAAATCTAAATGAAAACCGAATTAATTTAAAAACTTTTAGTTTAGTTAAGCCTATATCAAAGTCATTCTAAAATATTATCTTATTTGCTGATCCCATTCCACTTTTTCTATTTAACTAATTCAACTGAAGATTTGTGAAATTGCTAAATCGACTAAAATCTGACAGGTCTCCACACTCCTAGGCAAGGGATAAAATACCGTCCAGCTAAGCACATTCTTTTAAAAGATCCCTATTATTCCCTTATTTGTGACTGACACGTGTTGGAAATCCCTATTAAATCTCACAGTATATATTCACAGGAATACAATTTTCGTTATATTTTCTTCATTTCTTTTTTTGTCGTTCTGTGCTGTACTTGTCGTTTCTGCTTGCGCAAAAAATTGTACTTACGTGATGGACGAAATTAAAAATATAAGGCCTTCTTCTCTGTCTTCGGTCATTACTCTGCTTCAAATATTATGCTTACATATATATGTAACATCAAGCGTAGAAATGCGTACGTTGGAGTATATATTTTTAAAATTTAAAATAATTTAAAATTAAAATTTTTATTAGAATTTTATTTAATTAAAAATTAATTAAGAATATTTCGCGCTAACTTCCAGAAATATAGAACAAAATTAAAATTTTCATTGTAGTAAAATTCAAATAAATAACTTTTAAATTGCACCTATTTTGATGCAATATAATTTTTTCGTTTTTAATTAATTTTTTTAAAAATATGTTTTTAAAGCAATTTTTAGAACAGTATAATCCATTGCTGAAAGGAAATTCAAATAATTTTGTCCGGATTTTTTTACCAGTTGTTGACGATAAAGACATAAAAATTAAGCATACTTTTTTTTGTAAAGGATGTTTTAGTAAAATGCATTATTTTAGCAAAAATTTTGCTATATTTAATAGAAATGTATAATTTTGCAAATGATTTTATACGCATCTATTTTTAAATACCATTTCTCTTTTCTATGGGAAACATTGGGTGTATTAAAAATAGAATATTAACGAAGTGTTTAATGAAATATATAGAACTTTGTTAGGCTTCTAAAATAATACTAATAATAAATATATTATAATTTGAAGGTTTTAATTTCAAAATTTTTGCGGAGAAAACTATTAAGACCAAGATATACAAAATATTTAATAAATTTTTTTAGCAGCAATCAATCTTAGCAAACCACATGGTCGCAAGGCGGCTAGCATAACAATAAAGGCAAAAGAAAGCTATTTCATAATGCATGTACACATAACATATATAAACATATGTCCTGATATTCATTAGAGCTTTGCATTGTGTCAACGGCAAACAAGACTCTAGAGATGATTACCTAATTAAGAGCCTCCCTCTTCTGAATCGTCAGTGATTCTCCCTTTAATTCATCCGCCCACCCTCCAACACTCCCCCAAAAGCATACGCACCCCGTATTCCGGATGCGAATTGATGTCATCTCCAACCATCTGACAGGATTCTCAAGGCGCTTTTGCCCGCGACCGTAACTGATGAAGCCTCGTCAGCAATATTCATTGTGAAGCATTAAATTCAATGGCTGTGCCTGCCAAGCCGACGCGTTCATTGTTAAAAGTGGCATCATCCCGCCGCGCTCGAAATCCTTCCTGCTTTGGCGCGTGAATGGGATGGTGTTGAAGTGATGCATCTAGCAAGCAGAGGGTTGGAAAAAAAATCGCTAATGTTTGTCAGATTCTTTACTGGACATTCACTGCAGGAGAGATTGCTCAGAATCTAGACAGAAAGAAAGCAAAAAAGAATTTCATGAAGTGCGCCAGATTTTTTTTGGTATAAAAGTTTTTGAAAATAAATAAGTTTTGGTTTTTATAGATAGCATAACATTTTTTTAAAGACAAACATTCGGTTAGTAAAACATGATAATAACTAACAGTGTCCTTATTATGATATAACATAATAAGGTCACTGTTATGGTATGATTCTCGGACAAAATTTAAATGTGGTAAAGAAACGAAATATTTTTTTTGCATAATTTTTATTATTTTAAATTCCAAATAGCTAGAGGAGTAGAACATAATATTTTACCCTACGTTCCATTTATGCTAATACGGTCGTTATGATGAAAGATGCCACAAAACTGAATTCTATAAAGCACAGAAGCATATTAAGAGTTTTGAAATTATACTTTTAAACACTGTTTTAACACACATTTCTGAAGCATCCTTCATTTTTCTTCTAAATAAAACAGGCTATACATAACAGAAATTAATTATTACTATTCACCAGAATAAAATTAATACAAGGGATTTATTAGGCCTTTTATGAAGAACATTTCTTATCGCTATGAATACGGTGTGCTTATTGAATTTTTTTTATTCACAAGAATAAAAGACCAAATTTACTCATAAAAATAGTATTTCATTCACTAAATTAGATGTCAAATCTTGTGAGGTATAAAGCTCTTGACACAGAAATTAGAATGATTATTAAAATATTTTTTGTATTAAAAGCCCCTATTTTAAATCTCAAATAGCTAGAGGAGTTGCTCATACCATTTTTCCCTACGTTCCATTTATGCTAATACGGTTGTTATGACGAAAGATGCCACAAAACTGTGGTCTATAAAGCACAGAAGCATGTTAAGATTTTTAAAATTATACTTTGAAACACACTTCAAAACAAACCTATTTGTAAAGGTAAAGTAACATTCGATGATGTCTTAGTTTCAAGATCTGAAAGTTACAAATTCGCAACCTGATTTTTTCATAACTCGGTGAGGTATATAGAGCTAGTTTAAAAACTACTACATACGTGTTTGCTTTATTAAATTTGGTCAAATGTCTGAGTATTATGAAAGAGACAAAAATATTTAAATGCCGATCTTGTCTAAATATTCTAAAATTATTACGTCATTTCTGAAACATCCTTCATTTTTCTTCAAAATAAAATAGGCTATAGATAATAAAATTTAACTATCACTATTCACCAAAATAAAACCAATACAAGTGATTTATTAAGCCTTTTATGAAGAATCTTTTTTTTCACCATGAATACTGCAAGCTTATTGAATTTTTTTTATTCATAAAAATAAAAGACCAAATTTATTCATAAAAATAGTATTTCATTCATTAAATTTAGATGCTTTTTTAACGGAATAAAATCTTCTGAGGTCTAAAGATCTAGACAGAAATTAGAACGATTATAAAATGTATGCTTTATATTTTATGCCCTTATTGCTGTGAGGAAATGTCCTTATTACTATTGTACTTAAAATCAAGTATCAACCATCTTTTTCATCTAGCGATGTTTCATCACACAATAAACTTTTATGGTTTCAAAACGTGATACTAATATAATTAAGTTAATCTGAGAACATGTGATTAAAGATTACTTTTAATAAATGATATTAAAATAAATAAATACTTGAAAACTCCATCAACATTTCTGAAATAAATCAAAAGGGATAATTGTGTGAATAATTATTATTTGTTTATTTTTACGGTCCCTGAAAAATCGCCAAAAAAATGCTAACTGTTGCTAACCATCTTAGTACTTTATGTATAATGAAGTTTAATAATCCGGATGAAATCTGAAAATCGCCAAGTAAGAATGCAGCTATCTTGGCGAAATCGTATGAATAATGGAGCTTGGCAATCTTTGCTACGTCTTCCCATTTTATGTATAATGGAGTTTAGCGATCTTGGTGAAACTTTGAAAATGGTCAAGTAAACTTGCTACCTTAGTAATCTTTGCGTATTATCAAAATTACGGATATTGAAAAGTAAATAAAAAAATAGCTTTTTTTATTTTGTTAGTGATAAATATAATTTTAAAAAATGTTTCGAAAATTTCACTTCATCATATTTTGAGAAAAATGATAAATTTCCAACAACGATAGTAAGAATTAAATTTCCAAAATGAATTAAATTTCTGAAATAATTTTAGTTTTACGCAGTATTATTTAAGAATACTCTTTTATAACACAAAGCTGAAATTAACTCGCTTTAGAATGATAAAAGCTTCCTGATTACAAATAATCTTTAAATACTAAAAAAATTGCTTTAAGACTTGACAAGATTCTTACTAGTTCGATCTTACAACTAACAAAGCAAATTACCGAAATTACCGAAAGCAACCATTCCTTTCAAGCTTTGTTAATGATACGAAATGAAGGATTATATAAGTTTGTAGCAATGAAGTTATATGTTGCTGCACTAATATTAGGTTGTAGCAGTTTATTAATATGAAAAATCTACCAAACATTATGCTAGAGAAAATATAACGCGACGTCATCAAATGCAGTGAGAAAGCATTAATTTTCGGTTCAATGACAAGCATTTGTCAAAGGATTGATTTCATTATAAAGGTCGATTCATTATAAAGGGGTTAAATCCCACGATCTAAGGGACCATTTCTCACATTTTCGAATGGTTATCGCCATATTTTCATTTTTGTTGAAATATTGTCCAACAATGAAAATAAGTTGTTCTATTGTTTAACGCGCATTTTTTTAAACCCTAAATTTTCAGTTGTCAAATTGTTTTTTTCAAACAGGGTTGCTACCATGTGCAAAAGGGCTTGACTAAAGCAGGGGTATACAGGGCAGTTGCCCCGGGCCTCCACATCAGAAGGGCCCCAAATCGAATAGAAAATTTATTTCACGTTTCCTTTTTTTAATGATTTTTTTAACATCGATTTTAAAAAACAAAAGAAGACAGAAGGGCCCCCCCCAAAGAAGTTTATGCCCTGGGCCCCTGTTGGGATAAGTCGGTCCCTGTGTGTACCTGATTTTTTAAACAAGTTGTGCCCGAATGAAGAGACAAATTCAAATCTTGCGTTAGTTTTGGGACACCCTTTATTAACAAAATTATTTGTTTGAAAATTGTGAGGGCCTGGAATTTTTTAAGATTTGCTATTTCCCAACTAGGCTGTTAGTTAGATTATTATTAGATTATTTCCCAATTAGCAATTAGATATTTCCAGAGTCGAAGGTAGAATTTTGCCCCTTTAAACACTTGTAGTTTAGAATACTAAAATTAAATGATACAGAGATTTAATCAGTTAATAACGTTTCTAAGTTTTGAAAAGATTCTGATTATTATTTAGTGTTCGCAAATTCAAAAGGGGAAAAAAAATACATTAACAACCTTTGTTAGATTCTGACTTCAAGTGTATTAACATATATGGTTGGAGTTTCCTTCTGAATTCCTCTTAGATAGTCCAGATTTCATTCTGAATTCTCTTTAGATAATTAAGATTGCCTTCTGGATTCTATTTAGACTGATCCTGATAAATTTCAGTTCTATTTTTAGGTATAATTCTTCTTTAAAACTCTTTCATTTCCAGAATCTAATGAGGAATTTTGCACCATTAAGCACTTGCCATTAAAATTAAATGATATAGTAACTTAAACATTTAATAACATTTCATAAGTTTTGAGAGGATTCTGATTAATATTCAGAATTTACAAAGACAAAAAAATATATTTACAAAATTTGATAAATTTTGACTATAAATGTCTATACACATATGGCTGGATTTTCTTTCTGACTTCTACTTAAATTATTCAGATTTCCATTCTGAATTCTATTTAGATGCTTAAAATTGCCTTTAAAATTCTGTTTAGACTAATACTCATAAATAACATTTCTTTTCTTAAATATATTACATTCTCTTAAAACTCTTTTATTTCCAGAATCTAATGAGCAATTTTGCACCTGTAAATACTTGTCAATTTTTGAGTATTAACACTAAATGATGCAGAAATTTAAGCACTTAATAACCCTTTTGATTATTATTCAGAATTTACAAATACAAAAGAAAAAATATATATACTAACAACATTTGATAAATTTTGACTACAAGTGTCTAGACATGTATGGTTGGATTTTTCCTTCTGAATCCTACATAGATTGTTCGGATTTCCATTCTGAATTCTATTTGGATATTTAAGATTGCCTTCAGGATTCTATTTAGCCTGATCTTGATAAATTCCATTTCTTTTTTTTAAAAAAATATTTTTCATCTTTAAAACCCTTTTATTTCCTGAATCCAACGAGAAAGATTAATTCTTTTTTCCCTTGCCCATGCCACAGCAAAAGAGATTTCGCTTGTAATTTTTTTTCTTCTTTTTTTGAAATCATGCCAGTGGAAAAAATACATAACCGTAGGAAAGGGAGGGTGAGCTTCGTCGGAGGGGGGGGGAGGAGCGGATGATACAAAAAAATATGATATAAAGTCGGCGGTGACGTGAAACAGACTCCGACCGTCTTCAACCAAGTGGCAAAAATCGAGTAATTGATGACACGAGGATTCGATTTTGCTCACTTTCTATCATTTTATCCAATTCATTCGTTCGTTCCGGCTTATATTTTTATTTATTTATTTAGTTTTTTTTTTCGCTTTTGCTTTTCCTTGAAGGGGAACATGCTAACTGGGGAGTTTTTCATTTTACGTTTCTATTTAGACGATATTTTTCCCCCCTCATAGTTCTGTTTTTATGTTGTCTCGTTAGTAAACTTTCTTTTTTTCCCTTTTTGCTTTAGGGCACCAGTTGAAAATTACATTGAGGGTGTTGAGTTCTCGAAATTGGAGAATGCAGCATCGTGGAAGGGTAAAAAAAATACATAATCGTCTGTATTTTTGAATTATTATGCTAACTTCTTCGTCGAATCACATTTTTTTTTAAATTTCAGCTTTGAGTATATAAAATACGCAATCCGAAATAATTCAAAAGCGATTATAAGGGTATGCTACTTCAAAATAAATTCACGAATTAACGAAATGATTAAGGAAAAAAAACATTAAAAGGAAAATTGAAAAAAAAATATCGATCCAGCTAATTACAAATTAATGGTAGTTAAAAATTTTGAGTTTGCTTTTTCTGGGGATGCAACTGTTTACTTTATCCTAGAGAAGATGGAATGAAGGTTTTCAATATTTTATTTACTGATTATCCAGGGAAAGATAAGATTCAAGAAGTGTAAGAATCGATGTAATCGATTTCATTATATATAAATAGTATTCTGTATATGTTCTGACATTTAAACAACTTATCTCACAAGTTTAGCAACAATTTGTAATGGGATTATTATAATACGCCTATCTGCTAAACTATTGAATTTTATAACCAATACTTCTGTCGCTTTAATCGATTTAAAAGGCATATAAATATGCTTTTTTATTCCAATTAGAAGATGGATCTTGGAGTAGAGAAAGAGTTCAAGTTGTGAAATCTCATATGCAATTTCGGTAAAACCAAGGAACAGAAAAATTAGACATCATTTTAACACGCTTACATATGATACTTATCATGGCCGTACATCATCACCTATTTCTGAGAAAACAATAATAGCGCAATGCAGTTGTTATATACAACTTTTCATATTTTGACAAAACGTTCACATTTCAATGCTCAACCTTTACAGATTACTAAGTTAACATCTTTATTTAATGAAACTTCAAGTATTCATCAGCTTGAAGTTCACGAAATTTCAACCTCATTTGTATCATTTTAATATTTTAGAGTACATTTCTTTTACATCTGCGGTTTATTTCAACTTACTTTACGAATTTGTTGTACTGCTTCCCTGCACAGTTAGATACATGTTAAGAAAAAGAGTTTTACAGATAATTTTAATACTCATAGCTTTGGTGAGAAACTTGGCGACCATATGACAGCAAAAATGAACGATATAGAATATACGACAGCTCCTTTAGGATTCGATTTCGGGTGTTTATTTCAGAACGTTCGAAGCTCTATTACGGGAACTATAAAACTAGTTAGCTGAGTTGAGCTCCGAACGAACAGTTGAGCGAACTTTCTGCAGCGAATTCTCTGTGTTGTTACAATTGTTCATAACTGAATTCTTGCTTGTGCGCTGTTATATATATCGCGAGTGCTCTTTTGTTCACGATTAATCTATGTTTTTTCTACTATGTATTCCTACAGAATAAATCTATTATTGAGATTGTTGGTGTTTTTGCTTTTGTCGGTGTATTGAGCTTGTTGGTGTATTACAGCCATATGATGAATTTTTGGTTCTTTTCTGTTGCAAAATTTTAAAGAAATTTTCATAATTAACAAAACAGCTTAGTAATTTGGGACAGCACAATGAACTTTAGGGATCTTGGGTCACACACACAAAAAAAAATAAATATCATTCCTCATGCATATTCACTTTATTATATTGTATCGTTTTAAATCACTCTTCCAGAAAAATTAGACTAATTAGATTGACAAATTATTATTTTTTCATTCCCTATTAGAGACACTGTGAAAATGAATATATTCTTTAAGTATATACAATAGGGAAAAACATTAACGAGTTTCTTAAATTACTTAATGATCTTTATATCATAGTCTATGTAAAATAAGCAACAAACCAAATTTCCTATATACACTATATAAAAAACTCCTCACCTTATACAAAAAAAAAAAAAAAAAAAAAAAAAACAGCCGCTGGTTACTTTTAATCAAGTACATTACGTATGATTCTTTTGAAATTTTATAACTAAATGCTTGGTGTGATTCTTTACAAAATTCATCCAGTTTGAAAATAACATTAACAGATTTACAAAAATTTATAACCTTTTAAAATTACAAGAGGATGTGGCAAGGGCGACCCTTCTTTGGGTCCCGATTAGTGCAAGGTTGTTTTTCTGTGTACTATCTGTAAGGTGTATGAATGTACCTTCCTGTTAAAAGAGGCTGTGCAAGCGAGTGTGTGTTTATCATCCTAGCTAGAAGTCAGACTACTGCTCTATATATGAGTTAGAAGTCAGACATCTGCCCTCGGGTGCTAAGTGGTCCCTACCCTTTTTCCATTGTAAAGCGGACACGTCATCATCATCATTAAAATTTGACCTTTATTAGTGACCTTCCACTTTTCTTAAAGATTAGTATGAGTGCTAAATTTTCCTTAAACTATAGAACAATTATAGATTGATATAAAAGATTTATAAACAAACATTTAATCTTTATATGATATGGTTAAAAGATTTTTATTAATAGTAATTGCGATAAGTATTAATCTTTCTTACTCGTAATTTGATGCACAATTTCTCAACAAATGTAAAAGATTCATTTATTATTCAGTAAAATAAATAAATGTTTTAAATCGAATTTTTTTGGACAATTAATCTGCATCTTTTTACCATTCTGTAAGTGTTTTGAGCTTTCAAAACTGGAAAATAAATAAATAAAACATCAAAATGATGTACCGTCTTGAATGGTGAGAGTGAGGCATCCTCTGAGAGTAAAGGGTTGAAAATAAAAGGCCATTCTGTTTAATCAAGTAACCTGATTAAGATATTATTAATAATAAAAGTTATCGTTGTTATAGTTGTGGTTAATCCATTAATAAATTTTACTTGATATTATTAATAATAACCGGTTAATCACATCAATCGAAAAAAGTATATAGATAAAACTGATATTTATATTCGAACAGACGAATTATGATTCGAATCATGCATTAAACATTAAATTTTTCAGTAGGAAAATATTCATTTAATCTGAGAAAAAAATCCTTACCCACTTGACATACGAATTTATTTAACTTTCTAATTAGATAACTCATCTTATTTTGGTAATTTATAATTAATTTGATTTTTTAAAATAATATATGGAGCATTTGGGATACCAAATCGCTTCATATTGATTTTTTCGTATTTAAATACTTGATTCTGTGGCTTAATTGTAGACTTGAAAATAAGAATTCAGTAATTCGATGCGCGTGTCAGACACGTCATGGTATGCGAAGTAGTTAAATAACATAAAAAAAAATCTCTCTTTTTTTTTTCAAATTCTATGTAGTCAATCTTTTTAAGGTATCTTACAAAACTTTTCCTAAACAATCAATGGCACTTTTTATATAGTTACAAATTTAGGGTTCTCCTTCTTTTCAAAAAAATAAATAAATAAGTTTATCAGTTACCCTTTATCCACTGCAAAATGAAAAAAAAAATTCTTTGTCATATAAAAAAAAACAACCGAAAAAAAAGAAAAAGAAAAAAGAAAAGAAGGTAGGAAAAAGTTTTGATTGATAGCGAAGAAACCGTCCATTATTTTCTCTCGGGGTGGGAAAGTAAAAAAATAAATACATACAAGAAGACACGGGCCCCAACGCGAGAAATTTCTCTTTTATTATCGTTTCTGTTCCTCTCTGTACCCCCTGTTTTTAGGTCTTATCATGAAAATAAATCACTTTAAAGCCGAGGAAAACAAGTCTCTAAGTTTTTTTTATCATTATATTTTTCGATATTATGTTGGGGAAAGAAATTTCTTCCTCAAAAACGGGGGGGGGGGGGGTTGGGAAATGATAGTCTGCTACTGATGAAAAGTAATAAAACAAAAAATTAAAAATAGATCGTTGAGACCTTTTTTTTTCAAAGAAAAAATAATTCGACACGCTTCATTTGATAACCCATTAATATACGTTTCTCGATATTCGAAAGATGTTAAGATTCCGACGCCCGAACATTAAAGAAGAATATGAAGAATGAGCTGAAATGGCTCTCGGCTTTTTCTTTTTGAACATGCAGTGGTGTAAGTTTAAAATGTAGATTTCAAAAAATTCAATAATTGCTGAAACTCAAACTGTTGATTTAATTACTGCATTCCAAAATTATGTAGATTTAGAATTTTAGCACATATTTTATCAAAAAGAATCATCTGACACTTAACTTTTTTTAAAAAGGAAGAATCATTTTTCATATAGCCTCGCACTAACATCATGATTAATAGACGGATTTTTATAAACCCAATAAACTATTACAAAATAAACTACTGATCTGGTTAGTTTAATATATTGGCAGTAATATATCAAATTAATCCAATTTATGCGGGACAACGGTTTTATGGTTCCTCTTGGTTGGCCATGTATCATATAAAGTAATCATTTTAATATGAAGAAATTGTAATGAAAATCCAACCAAAATCGATGAGTTCGCTATTTGACACAGCGGGTGTATGGTGACACAGTAAACAGATCTCAATAGCAAATAACGGCGCTTTTTTACATACAAAATGACGATCAAACACAGCTGATATGTACAGAAGCAATACGCAGAAGCACTTACAACAAACAGCAGATAATAAGCACTAATCGGTAGTAAACTGCCCCAACAGCACACAAAACTGTAAGATAGAGCTCAGAAGGAGGAGAGAATCTAAGTAACTATTCACTTTCACTCGAAACGTCTGATATCCCCTATTTTCTCAATTTAACTGTTTCCAACTGCCTACTCCCTACTGTATGACTGGCTACTCAACACGTGATTTGATGCTACTTCAATAATTGTCTCCAAGAATCTTTGCACGACTCCTTCCTCAATCCACTAATAGCTTGAAAACTATTAGCTTGAAATCAAATCCACTAATAATTTGACTCATTTCTGACTCAATTCTGATTAATCATACGACCGACTTCGGTATATTCTACCGGTTATAAAGCTACCAGAGCAAGGCACAGATAGTTCTGTAATAATCAATATAGTTCGCCTCCTATTGGTCATATCGTCAAAGTGCCTAAAGAACCCAGTATCATTGATTTTGTCGCCAAAACTTCCAAATTCTTAACTAAATGATCGCCAATCTTATCGCCATTGCAGAGATCATTGATCCGGCATCCGATCAACATCCAGTAGAGTTGACTAAAATTATTTTTCCTAAGATGAAATAACTGTACTGGAAACAACAAGAATAGCAAAAAATATGGAAGAACTCTTTCGGCCTATATTATAAAAAAATATCTAAAAACCACTTTAGGTTTCCTTACATAGTTATTGAAACAAAGGTGAAGATTAAAAGTTAGATATTCATACAAATATTTTTTTGGTTAGTCAAGAAACAATATCAGTTGTATGTAAAATTCCTTTTCATATAAGATAACCGTTTCAATAATTCTTTCCATATCAGAGAGAATCCTTTTGCATTTAATAAAACAGGATTTCAGACTGATTAATTTTGTATAGTTATCCACAAGGAGGCAGAATTTAAAAGGCAGATTTTCATAAATCTGATAATTACTAAACAAATTTAAGGCTTCAGTTAATGAATGCAATTTAATACGTAAAAGATTCATTTAACATATACCAGATAAAAGTCTCTGATATTGCATAGATTCTTTGAGCATATCTTTCATTTAAATTATTTTTGAGCATATTTTTCCACTCTTTTTTATTTCTTTGAGCATATCTTTCCATTTTAATTATTTTCTATTTTTTTAACCTCAAAAGCTAAAACTTCGCGAATTCAGCACCAGATGGCATCACTGCAATCTATTCAAAATTTAACTGATAATTATGTCCTGAAAAATAAAAAAATAATAGCACATTATCTTTGAGAAGGCAAATACACGCCTAATTTTAATTCTCTATCGCATCAGAACGTGCCACAAATATTTATAAATACAATCAGTAAATCAATTTAAATAAAGGTTAAAAAATATTAAAAAATACTTACTGCTACAAGGAATTCGTGACATATAAAAATCGGATAAAATAGATAAAGGCTTGATCCCATGAAGACCAATTAAAACTTCATCCTGAAATTTTGATTGTAACTGCGAAATGTATATTAATTTTTATTTGAAATATTTTTATTTTATTTCCATTAGGAAATGATTTCTCTCTATTCCTTTGCAAGAAAAGGAAAAAAAGTGTAAGCAACTGAAAGTTTCTGTAAAGTGTTATATCCAAGACAAAAAAGAAAATAGACATAGAAAAGGAAGCTACCTTGATTGAATTATTCACTGGAAGAAGCAATCATAGGAAATATTACATCGAATTATTGACAGAAATGTCAGGTTCCATGATTCTTTCTGTTCATTAATTAGAACAGCTTATTAAAATGCACATATCGATTGTTTGTTTCTTGAGATTATTGCTATAATTTTACTTGAATAACATATCTAACCATTTTCATGGGTGGGTGTCTTATGATAATTACCCAATAATACACTATGGAAGACTTATGATAAAGGAAAAAAGTGACATCACATGTAGGTATAAGGCAGCTTTGTCAATCTAATCACTTGAAGTAGAAACACTTATATTTTGAGGCAGATTGCCTTTCATGAGCATTTTCATTAAAAAGAAAGGCCGATAAGAGGAACTAGGTTAGTACAAGATTATATGAAATATACTGTTAGTATTTTACGAAATTACAATATGTCTATTATATTCTATATCTCCATTTTACTAAGTTGTATGGTATTTTAAATTATTATAAGCTGCATTTTTAGCACTATATTTTATCCAAAATACTGAGGATCAATTAATGAAAAGAAGGGTTTTTGAACATCCCTTAGCAGTTTTCCCCATAGAATCGGTTTATTTAAGCAGTATTTTTGAGATTTGAAATTGGGAGTATGTTAAAGATAACTTATTTAAGATGTGATAACTTTTCTCTTAAATAGAATGAGAAAGTACAGTCTGGAGATAAATCGGGCCATAGAGTCAAGAGGACACTATCCCTGCTTTTCTAAAAATCATGAAAATCTTTCTTCAAAAATTTTTTTGCAGAAAGAGAGTAGTGGGATACAAGAGACTATATATATAAGGGCTAAAGGTTTTCCTATAAAATAAAAACTGACAAAATCGGAGCAATGTGAGGTTGAAGTTGAGGTGTGGACACACACACACACACACACACACACACACACACACACACACACACACACACACACACACACACACACACACACACACACACACACACACACACACACACACACACACACACACACACACACACACACACACACACACACACACACACACACACACACACACACACAC
>JAOUZG010001186.1:1807725-1821938 GCA_026289955.1 Argiope argentata
ATATATATATATATATATATATAAGACTTTAATATTACTTTTTAAAATTCGTTGATTGAAACATATGTAAACGTAATTGAAATACTTTACATTATTGAACATTACTTTACATGATTGAAATATATGTAAAGTAATGAAATATATGCAAACGTTCATTCCTCTTCCCCACACACCCCTTCATTTCGCATTATCGAATGTGGTATATCTTTTTTCACGGTTGTGAGCCAATTTGATTCATAGAATGGTTTAACAATTAATCGCACATGAAATTTATTAGTCTTATGAGGCGTGGGCAACAGTGAAGTCGCACGTCATTTGTTTCTCTTCTCATTCGGCATTCCTCACATACACAATTCCAATGACAGAAATTCATGCTACTGACGCACGGAAGAATTGGCAAGTTCAACAACTATGCAAAAGAAACAGATGTGCTGACCATTGCGCTAAATGTAATAGACATGTTTAAGGAAAATGTGTTTTAAAAACAGAGTTTATATGTAAAAAATGTTTTCCATAAATTTTTTGATAATAAACATTTTATTTAAATTGATTTGGAACTATTTTCTTTGCAAAAAGACTTCAATTTTCTTCTATGAGTCAAATTGACTCACTTCAGTAAAAATAGGTTTATAATCAACATCCGTAAATCTAGTGTTAACAATGCGTTTAAAAAAAGATATTGAAATGAAACAGATTATGAATGTAATATATTTAGCGCGTATTTCAATTTATTTTTTATTAACTATACTTATTAAAAATATTTTGAAGTTAAACAGATTATGAATGCAATACATTCTGTACAGATTTGAATTTTTTTTATTGTCTATGCTTATTAAAAAGATCTTGAAACGATTACAGATTATGAATGTAATACATTCTGCACATATTTGAATTTATTTTTCCTTATCCAAATAAGACAAGAATTCATCCATTTACACAACTGCTGGGTCACATTCAGTTTTAAAATGAAAACTTATTAAAACCTCATACCATATTATTGAAATCTTTAGAATTTGAGGAATTTTTTTAAATATTTTTTATTTCTGAGGTGTAAGGTTAAATAACTTTCACAATTTTTTAAGGTGTAATTCCATCAAAGAATATATGACTGTTTAGGTTAAAAGTAAGAATGTCATTTAAATTTGAGAATTTTATCGTCCAGAGAGATAAATATTTTTTTAAATTTCTGACTTTTAGCATTTAGAATGATTATAATGTCAAATGAATCTTTTGATAACTATTTTAGTTTATTATTAAACTTAAAACGTCCTGTAATTGTTTATTGTCTACTAAAAATGGTTTATAGCTCCAAAAATTAATTTGATTTTTATACAGAAACAAAATGATCCTCATAGATCCAATAATTTAAGTACAAAAATGATTATAGAAATTTCAACACATTGCACAGATTACATTAAAAAAAATTCTTGGTACTCCCTCGATAGTGAAAGATAAAAAGTTTGAAGCGAAAGAATTTTAAATTCAAAGGGATATTCCTTTTATTAAAAATAATTTCCAATCTTTCTTTTTAATAAAATATTGACACAGATCGAGCAAGAGCTGAAAGGCCCGTTCATGAAATGAAATCCAATATAACTCATAATGTATTCGATGATTTAACAATATACGCGTCATTATTTAATGAAAAGGTGTTATTATGATTCCCAAATATGTCATAGGAAAGAGAATCGATACAACTCGAAATGAAATGAAAATCTTATGCTTGTTGAGAAATCAATTAAAAAACAATTGAGAAATAATCAGGATGCCATGAATTTCTTTATCTGTAATCCAAGAATTATTGCATGCTTGTAATAGGACATCTGCTTTCTCATATTTCATGCACAACAAACATTTTAATGCGTTAATGAGTCATTAAAAAAAGAGGACATTAATTTGAATTAAACGAGATGCAAAAACAAAAATATCGATCCAGCTAATAAACTGCATTTTAGCAATGAAACTTTGAAAAAGTGTCGAAAAAATGATCGAAAATTCCTTATTAATGTTAGACTAAATATAAAAATTTAACTAGCTTAATAAGAAGTCAAATGAATGGATATAGTTAAAAATGAACTTTTCACAATTTTTGTTGAATACCTTTCATAGATTTTGCCATTCTCTAGTTTTATGAAGCGATTTGATTGGATGTGAGGTTATTTTCATAATTTTCTCCCCTCTTAGCCGAAACAGTACCAATTACAGTATTAATTACAGGAAAATACTCAAACTATCAAAGAAAAATGCTTTCTAATATCTTACTTTTATTATAATATAAAATATACTGCCGAAAGTGTTTGATGGTGGCTTGGGTATTACAGAGTTAATGCAGTTAAGAAAATATTCATTATAGTCCCTGAGTGCTAAATATGATATATAAAATTCATTGTCTCTGTCTGTAGAGTTGTCTACAATAAATTTTTGATATCATTAAATCATCATATGTTATGTTAGTTAATGATAGGAAAGGAGAATGAAACGATTTTCAAAATAATTAGAAAACAAGTAATCCATCTCAGTGGAATGGTAGTAAAATTGCGATGATTTATTGATGCAACATTCAGCCTATTAATAGGCTTAGAGAAAAAGAAACTCCACTGCTTAATGTTAACAATGTGATTAGAAAGCAGATGATAAATTTGATTGCGTGAGTAAGGAAATAGTAGAATCTTAGAATGATACATCATCCATGTCTGTTTGTATGCAGTAGAAAAAACTCACTAACTCAATGTTTATAAGACAGAAAGTCGGCAATCTGTGCCATGTAGAGAGTAGTGAAGTCATTGTTGCTTAATGATACAGGATTTATGGCAACCATTGCTGAATAATGAAGAATTCCATTGATCAACTTTTACAGGCTGATTAGAAAGCAGCAAATAAATTTCTTCTGGGAGGAATGAAATTGTTCAGTCTTGGTTATACAGCACATCTATGCAAAATAAAATGCGGAGACTTCATTAATCAGTATTTATAGAGTAATTATGGAGCTGACGGTAAGTTCATGTATGTGCAGTAAAATTTTAGAGGCTTAGGGGTTCAGCCACTGTATATTCAGAATAAGAATTTTATATTCAGGAGAAAAATCTTTCTGATTCAGCATTTACAGGGTGATCAGCAAAGAGGCAATGCAAGAGAAGTGAAAAGCGTTATGGCTTAGTAAAATAGTATTTGTACCAATCCTCATGCATTAGAAGGAATTTAAATCGAATCACCATTTACAAATTAGTTTCTTCTTTAGAACAAAGAAATTCTAGAGGTTTAGCTACAGTATTTGTACAAATCACGACGTGTGGAAAGTGATATTTCATTGATCAGTATTTAGAGATGGGTTATAAAACAGATAGTAAGTTCATACGTGGTAGTTAAAGTTGCATAGACTTAGTGATTAAGATTTTGTACCAATTTGTATTCATAAAAAAAATCTCGCTGATAAAGCATTTACAAGATGATCAGTAAACAAACAATGCGAGAGAAGTGAAGTTGTTGTGGCTTAGTAAAACATCATTTGTATCAATCAGAAGGAAACAGAAGGAATTAAAAACGAATCATCAACTAAGGATTATAGAAAATAAGTTTCTTCTGGGAGTAATTAAATTCTAGAGACTTAGTGATACAATATTAATACAAACTCCAACTTGTGAAAAGCGTGATTTAAGTCATCAGCATTTATTGAATGATTATAGAGCAAACAGTAAATTCATGCGTGAGTAATAAAATTTTAGAGGTTTAGTGACCCAGTTTCTAGACCAGAAAAAAATCTCACTTTTTCTGCATTTTCAGGGTGATTAACAAAGATTTTTTTTAGCTTCTTATCATTTTCCTCCCAGTTATTGTTTTTAAATTATATAATTTCACCCATTGTTTGGCGCAGTATAGTCAACATCATGGCTCTTGCGCCAAAACCCCCAAACAAATCAAATCAAATCAAACAAACAGACAGTGTGGCTTATTAAAATAATACTTGTACCAATTAGTATGCAGTAGAAAAAAACTCAAGCTGAATCAGGATTAATAGGACGATTAAAGAGCAGGACTAATTTTCTTATGAGAAGAGTAAAATCATAATGTTTAATGTATATCAACTGATGACTTTTATGTAGCAGAAAATATTTCTCTGATGTTTAGAATGGATTATAGATTCTGTAAGGGAATAAGAAATAAAAAGGGCTTAGTGGTGCAAAATCTGTACTTGTCTGTGTACAGTAGGGAAAAATATTTAACCTTTTGCACTTCGAAAAATAATTAGATGCAATATTATTCACCTATTAGAAAGATTTGTTTATTGCTGTGAAAAATAAATATACATAATTCTTTTAAGTCGAATTTCTTTGAAAAATTAATCTATATCTCTTAACCATTATGTAGGAGTTTTTAACTATTAAATTTGAAAAATAAATAAATAAATAAAACGTCAAAATGATGAACAATCTTGAATGATGAGTCAGAGGCACCATCGGAGTGCAAAGGGTTAATACAGCCCTTCTATCGCTTGAAAGGAGGAGTTAAATTAAACTTTTTTTTTATGTAAAAGCTATTGGCAATAAGATTATTGTATGAAAGCGTATCGAATAAAACCTATATCTGAGCACTACAAAATAATCATGATTCACCATCCTTTTATTTAAACTTCATATACATGACAATAGTTATTCCAATCCAGAAAAAAAGTATGAGACCACTAATTTAATATATTTCCACAATGGAAAATAAAAGCAAGAATACATTCACATGCAAAGATGACGTTCTTTATTTGATATAAAACGTCATTTCTTCGTTTCCTTTTTTAAACATTTTTTTTTCTTTTTCGGCTGAACCAAAACTTCCGAACTTTAATAACAACAAAACAAACTAAAGAGGAAGGGAAAAAAAATAGCGAGTTTCTGCAAATGTAATTTGCTTCAACGGAAGACGCACCTCTTTAGTAGCACAGCGCGCTGGAAACAACATCCGAGAAAGATACCAGAACACTCCCACTCGGAAATATGCAGCCTCGAAACAGCAATTGGAGGAGTGATACACAGGGAAGAATCAGATAAAATTCGAAAATAAAAGGGAATCACGGACAAAAGAATTATATTTTACCAATCCGTTCAGTAGCTTGATGTACCACCACAATACAGGGGAAAATAATGACAACAACAAGAAAAAGGGGGAAAAAAAGCTGCAGCTGAATGAGATACGGAGACGACGGTTTTAAGATTATTGGCGATGTTTTGGAGCATCATCGCCCGTTGCCGAGACACAAAACCGGATGCACTTACTAAATCTGCCAATCAACTGCGCCAGGGATGGGGAACAAATTACGAGGAAGAATTCCGAGAAACGGAATGGCATCGACGAACACGATTGTTGGGAACGGAATTGGAAAAATTGATAAATCAATTTCGAATGCCTTTAATTAATGTCGAGTCCAAATATAGCAAATTTTTGTGCACCATTTAAAATATTTGCTATAAAGAAAATTTGTTAAATGGAAATTTATAAACTAAACTTTGAGAACGTGAAGGAATAAATTATGAAAATAAATTACCAAATTGAAAAACAGTGTGGCATCGATAAAATCAGGCTTGTTTCAAATGGCATGAGAAACCCTTCATAAATCTATTTCGAATATTAGTAATTATATCGACAATTCTACTGGATTTTATTATTTAACTTAATTTAATTATTCTTCTCAAAATTATCATTATAAAGAAATTTGTTAAATTAAATTTGTAAATTATGTTATGAAGATTATTAAAAGAAATCTTACAGTTCTGCTTCAAAACTTTGATATGAAGAATTGAATGAATCTTGATATTTCAGATTGCCCCAAGTGAGAAAAAGAAACATTTTCGGAAGATAATATGTCTGAATGCCAATCTGTAACGTAAATCAATGTAAGTGAACACGATAATTCGAGATTAGTTTATTTTTAACACCCCTTTTTAAACAAATATAAAAATTGTTTTGAGTCAGATGACTTGATTTTGGACCAGGATCAGATGACAATGACAGCAACGGTGTTGACACCATTCTCTCAAAACTACCATTATACACTATCGGAAGGGCATATGAAAACTCAAAGTTAAATGTATAAAGTTTCGCACGCAGTTGAAACTAAAAATACTGGATGTGTATTAAATTTTGATCCTAGTCAGTTGATAAAAGTACTTTACCTAATAACATATTTAGTTCCGTTAGTGTGCTAATCATAAAGGAACTATTAGTTATTTTTTTCTTCGATGTATTTTTACTTTAAAGGATAATTAATGAATATTGAATTATGATATTATTTTTTTCTTGTTCCATTTATAATTGAGTAGCAAAGTAACTATCTTTCTGAAATTCTTTTGAAATAATTTTTTTAAAAAAATTTCAAATTTTGTTTCAAAACAGTTATTAACTAAATTTGAATATAAAAGTGAGCCAACTTCACAGCTATAAAAAATTAAATACTAATTCTAAAATTAATATTTCGTTTTTTTACTTTTATTACGTGATGGTTAGCAGAATTTAATAAGCATTTATTAATTTCTTTTCATGCAGAAATAAAAAAAGCATTTTACATCAATATTTAAATTGAATGTGTTCATTTCTAGTGCAATTTTCTTAACTTTAGAAATAGACAATCCTTGTTAGAACTACACTTGACCTTAGTATAAAAATTTGCATTTTAAAATTTTCAATTGAAGATTATCTTCATTAGAATCATGCTTATAGTTTGTACCAAAACCTTTATTCTAAAATTTAGGGCTGAAGAGGGTAAAGATCGAATAAGCGATGTTGCTTATGAACGATGATATTCCGCAACTCCTTCAAACCTACATAGACGTTAAAGATGTAGATGAAAAGGACACAGACGCATAGAATATAATTCAACACGGATAATTTTTAATGCACACATCTATAAATGAATTAGATTTCTCACAAATAATTCTGAATTCTTGTAAAAAATCAAAAGAGGTAATTCACTTTAATAGAATTAAAGTGAGCTTCATGAGTTGATCAAGAAAAACGTAAAATATATATTGGGTATGTAAAAATATCACACTATTGTGGAGTAAAATTTCTAAAACAAGGCAGCATATTTTTAAAAATCGAAAGTGCCATTAAATAGTAGGTATTCCAAACTTGACATCTTTATTGCAACCGTACAATCGAACTCATAGTGTTTAATTATTTAGTCAAAAATAATTGCTGCGACTATTGAAGTTAGATGGATATAATAACATTGTCTATTGCTTGTATTATTTTTCTCTTTGAATACGTAGATAAGATAGTAGGTTCTCTCTGACCTTGTGTGTATCAAAATGGTGTTAAATCGAATTACACTCCACTTAAACTACATCCCATGCCGGCATCCTGGCGTATTGGTAGCGCGTCTTCATTGTTATCTGGGAGTTGCGGGTTCGAGTTTTGGTTCGGGCATGGTTGTTCTGTGTTCTATATGTAAGGTGAGTAAATGTCTTCCCATGTAAAAAGGGACTGTACAAGCGAATGTGAGGAATGAGTAGCAAAAAGTCGTACTCTTGAACTTAGTTGGCGCAACTACAAACAAGAAACGCTGATTAGGCTTAAATCTCTGACTAGCTCAGCGAGCTTGTCCATGGCAAGTGCCATAAGAAGCAAAAACAACAACTACATGGCATATCTCCATGGATGGATTGCGCCATGACCGATGTTAATTTTGAGGACACGAACTTCAGTCTCCTTCTTTCATTGTTGTGTCATATCTCTGGTAAGTAAGTCATATCTCTGGATGCCTAAATAGGGTAGGAGTAATTCAGTCTTGATTACCACATGCAGTCGAGGTAGACACGACTATTTCTTGTATGAGAAGTCGCTTTATGAAAAAGTGTGTTCTTCTTTCTCTCGAACACGTATAGGTAACAATGTTGCGGTAGGTCTATTTCCGATGTCAGATCATACCTCTTTCCGGAATCTATTCAAAGGTTGATGGGGCAATTAGCACAACCCTTTGTTTATGACGTGATGGCAAGTAATTTAGTAATTCATGGTCTACGCAATGTGGAAAGTAATTTATTAATGATTACATGTATTATATATTTTTCAGGAGGCGCTTCAAATATAGGACTTACTTTCATTAAATTTCAGTGGATTTTCACTTCCCTGGAGTAATACGATTGTGTTCGCCACATTTCCAATGAGGGTTGTTGTTGTTGTTACTTGTGGCACTTGACATGGATAAGCTCCAGACTGATACATCAGCAGATTTAATCCAAAAGGAGCGTCTCTTGTTTTTGAAGTAGCCCTAACTAAGCCCAAGAGTACGACTTAACCCCACACTCACCACATTTGCTTGCACAGCCCCTTTTTATAGGGAGGCACAGTCACATATCTCACAGATAGCACACAGAAGAACAACCATTTTTCAAACCGGGACTCAAACCCGGGATTCCCAGAACACGAGAAAGATTATCTACCTCTGTGCCAGAAAGCCGGTCCAATGAGGGTATGGATCATCTTCAAGATGACTTACCGAAGATACCTTAGATATAGTGTTGAGAAGTTTCCGGTGTGGTAGTGGCTTCTTGTCAATTTGATTGGAATAATGACAATAAGGAATTGTAATGGAACGTGCATTTTGAGCATTATTGTCTAGATGTCCATTTTCACCAAACTCCATTTTTTTTAAATATACAGCCGTGAATCTTTTACGGTATCTCTTTAAGCTGGAGTTGGTGTATGGGTTGATAATGTATATTTTGCAATTAATATCAATGCTTGTGTTAATGATATTATAGCAATGCTTTCATTTTCTGGCTTTTTTTGCGAAATAATACTAGTCTAGTATACATTTTATGATAGAAAATTATGCTTAAAGAAGATATATTATTAAGGTTGATTGTTAATATCAATCTCATTAAATTTCATTTTACTGATGCGTTATAAAGTTAAAAGTATAAAGTAGTATAAAGTATAAGTAGTATAAAGTACACGAAGTACTATGGTTAATTCTTTTTTCCAACTGTTTTTCTAATTTTGAATAAAGTTGCCGTAGTTCTGGATCAGAAAAGTCGAAATTAAATTATCTTCATTTTTTTAAAACTTTTTTAAACTAATATTATTATATTTTGAAATTTTTCCCATAATAAAGGCTTTTGTAATCCATTTACCATTTTTGTATTTTCAGTAAAGCTGCAAATCAAAAATTATTTCATTTTCTTCATAAAGAATTTTTTAAAAAAGACACCCATCTATTTTTCTAAATTTTTGTTTTAAATTTTATCTTATAGAGTCGCGTTACTACATATGCTATGTTTTAAACTAAAAGTAATCTATTCTGAAGATGTACAAATATACAAACAAATAATTGAAAGCCCATTATGCATTTGATCTAAAAAATTGAATTATTTATAAAGGGAGAAAAACTTCTATTTTCTACAATAGATAATTCGATCAACAAGAAGCAAATAATTGGATCCACAATAAATAATTACTAACAAACACACGACAATTTTCGCTTTTTTAAATAGAAGATACAACTGGAAATTTAAAGTCTCTTTAGTCTGCAAAAATTTCCTAGAATCCTAAATGAATGGAAAGATGCTATATAATAACAATTTCTGTGGCCCATTTTGTTGACTTATTGTTATTTTCATTTATCTTGATTGATGAACCAAGAAATCTTGGCACGATATCATAAACTCCTAACCATCCATAGAAAAATCCAATTACATAATCGTTTTCTATAGCATAGAAAAATTTAAACTATTTCCATTGAAAATAGCTATGACATAATGTCAGATATATTTTACTTAGTCTCAGTTTATGTAAACAATATGAAACATTTTTGAAGTTGTATTTGTTACATGAGTGTTAAGTTTCAAGTCAGTTAATGTATTGTATATTTCTTGTTTTAAAAGTGATTACAATTTTTTTTCAGAATTTAGAATGATTATTAATCAATTTTAGAGCGATGGACGAAATGTTTTTATAGTATTCTGTAATTACAATCCTTTTATATCCATTTGTACATAAGACTTTTTTTGAGAAGTATAATAATGAAACAATAATCTTTTAAAGAATATATAAATAAACGACTCTTTAAAAATAATATTGCAGTTATTTTATTTATGCACTCCAGAATCAGTGTCTTAAATATGCATGTAGAAGTTTTGAATATCTTGTAACAACAACATTATAATGATGATACTAGTAGATCAATTAATTAATTTTATTTTCAAACCAAATAAATAAATGAATAAAATAAACCCAGATTTTAAGTTTTTTACTTTTTATTTGCAATTATTGGTGTTTGCAAAGATATCTTTACAATAATTATTTCAATAGTCTTTAATTAAGGTGGCAGAGAAAATGAGAATATCAGCTAACATTATATGGAATATTCTCATAATTTAATCAGGGTCCCTCCTTAGGCAGCTCAATGAAATAATTACATTAATCTTAACTAAATTATGGTATTTTTAGTTTAATAGGCTAGAAATTTTATAGACTCTATGTTTAAATTTAATTCAGAAGAAATGTTTGATACAAAATACTGTTTGATCAGAATTTCTTTTGTCGATCTAACCTTACATATCTAACTTTTTTTACTTTTAATATATATTGGCTTACTCTTTAACATTTCTATTAGTTTCCGTTAGTTATTAAAATCTTCCATTATAAACTTGGCAAGGTTTAACAAACTAAATAGAAGGATCAAGTTTTCAAGCATTGTTTAGCTGATTTTAGATTATGACGATTTGGAAATGTTAGACACGATACCCTATGCATTATACATAAATTATCCGCTAAGTCGATGCGAAACCAAGGATAGTAAATTTGGTTTAGAGTAAAACAGATAAGACTGTGCTATTCATTTAAGTTATAATCTCTAGATATTTTTTCAACCTCCATATAAAACAAAACAGGGAAAAAATCTTGTAAAATTAATTAAGCAGAATTACAAGCCTGTTTTCAGGAGTCACTTAAAATAAGATTTTGTGGTGAGTAGCTAAAAATTTCAATAATTTTGAAGCTGCAGTAAAGGATTTTAAGCCCAAGATTTCGTTCTAAAATGAAAAGGATTCAAGGGGACTATTTAATGGTGACATGTGGAAATGCATATTTAATTTCATTGTGTGAAGATAATATTTGGCAATTAATGATTGCCGAATTTTTAGGTTTAAGAAGTTCCCTGTTGTCTATTGGTTGCAATCTATTCTGCATTTCCATGTTGTTATGTGTTGTTAAACCTTTTTAATACAGTAAAATTTAGCAAAGTTAATATACTAAACATACTAACATTTCACTAATAAATCAGAACTATTAAACAAAAAACGTTATTTGATCAGTATCATGAGGAGTTTAAGGTTAAAATTGAATAAAATCCTTTTTGATTACGTATTGCCAGCTTCTAAACCTAAGTATGTCTGTGCAATATTACAACAGCATAAATATGTTTCGACTTTTACAATGATGTTGAATGTGTTTTTTCAGGGTTCCATATTTAAAACAAACATCTTGTACAGAAAGATCTTTAGCTCTTGCTATCAAGTAGAAAATTTATATCATTTTAACATGAGTGAGAATTAGCCACATGCAACTCTTCCAATAGTATCTAATTTTATAATCTACTCCATCTCTATCAGATTATTCAACGATCTTCTTTACAGATTCTTGAAGAATACCAATGCTCTACTTCATAGCATTGAATACTTTTTTCAACTAAAGTTTATTTTTACTTATCTTTGTCCCTTTTCTTGTGTATTTGCCATCTTTAACTTTGTAACTATTCCGTTTTCTTCCTTCAAAAGGTGTATCAAAAATCGGAATGAGGACCTACCGGTATGCTAACTGGTTCTTGCTTTCCGGATTAGTACTTCAAGGTGTTGGAAGGAAATTAGTTTTACTAATTAATTAAATTATATGGACATAATGGTTGGTGAAGATCATTAAGGCTCAAACTTGTTTTAGTTTTTGCAATGACAGTAATTGAAATTACGTCGAATATTAAGACATGGCTGGTTAATTTCTACGTGATTATACCGCCGATTTTACGACATATAAAACTTTCAGTACTGCTTCATATTTTTTCTCTTCGTAATGTATTTTGTATTCGGATATAGTTCACGTGCATACATATATTATTTTTAAATATTTTACAGATTACATATATTTTTGTAATGATTTCATCCTTTAATATGATAGAAGAACATAATTTTTTTAAAAAAAGGGCTTTTACACGAAAATGTTCAAATAAAACTAAAACTATAGAGCTATAAAATATTAATTTTTCCCTACTTATGAGTTAAAATTATTTTGGTACTATAAACAACAAATACACAAAAAATTGCCCCATTTTATCTATTTGAAACTAGTAAAAAGTTCGCCGGCTTTCTGGCACAGAGGTAGTGCGTCTTCCTAGTGTTCTGAGAGTCCCGGATTCGAGTCCCGGGTTCGAGCATGGTTGTTCTACTTTGTGCTATCTGTGAGATGTGTGACTGTACCCCCCCTGTAAATAGAGGGGCTGTGCAAGCAAATGTGGTGCGTGTGTAGCGAAGTCGTACTCTTGGCTCTAGTTGGCGCTACTTCAAAAACACGAGACGCTCTTTTCTGCTTAAATATGCTGCTGTATCAGCAGAGGGCTTGTCCATTGGCAAGTGCCATAAGTAACAATAAGAACATAATCTATAGCCTAATGTACACTAGACTTAGTGTATATTATGAAATTATGATGATGGTAAATGATTTTATTCATGGACATTCGAGTTCATTTGACACGCCACGAATAGGCCTCTTGTATTTTGTCGTTATTGTAAGTACTATTCACCCACTATGTTATTAGAAAATTGTGCTTCGAGACGTACTATCCTATCATTTTTCAATCCACTATAGAAGTGATATTAAACAATTCTGACGACAAAAGTTATATCATTAAATCTGTTTTGAAGAATACATTATACAATGTTATTTGTTTTATCATTCTTGTTTTGCTCAATGACATAAAGCCATTAATACCTTAATAATTTCTCATCATACGCATAACTCAACCTAAAGTAACAATCTATGCCCCTAGGTTATTGATGGCAAAATCCACAATACGACTTTAATTATTTTGTGACTTTAATTTTTTTCACTGATGAACATACCGCCACTAAAATTTTTATATAGAATTACTCGTTTTGTCACTTCTGTTTCACTCAACGACATATCGGTACTAGTTTCCCAAAAGTTGGCGCGTAAGATTTGAGGTTGAGAAGCTTCTGGTATGGTGGCTAACTCTCACCGTCCAGATGAATATAGAAATGGTGGGGGGTCAGCTTCTCTCTAACGATGATGGACGTACCTCTAATGGAAGGGGTTGTAAAGCGGTAGGTTAGGGCATTTAATCACTTTCATTCCCGTAAAAGATATCATGGTTGACCAGACATTTAGATTAATCCATACGCCTCTAGGTGAAATCAATTCGTGGTTTATCCCTAGCCATTTAATAAAAAGTTTTTCTTGATATATGTAGAGAGCTCTCTATTAAAAATATTTATTGGCAGGTATAATGTTGATGATGGAGGAATAAAAGGCATAATGTTAATTGCCTTGCCCTTTCTGTTTCCTTCAAAGGCATTCATCACTAACCCTATAATACATGACATGCATAGTCATCAGCTGTAATAGTCATATACATGCTTAGTTCTCCTGAAATGTATAGGCACCTACTAAAAATATTTAATCTATGACATATTGCTACTAATGAAGGAATTCATACTACCAGCTATTGGAGAAATAACCATTGGGGAAGAAGAATCTATGGCATGGCATTGCTTGTTTTATTACTTCTCTTTCCTTTCACATACTGATATTAATCTTTTCATACCAGATTTCTCCTGCATGTATAGGCAGGTACTAAAAATATTTAATCCGTGACCGTATGTTACTTATAATGTGGCTTCTCCATTATTCAGAGATTCACCATCATTGACTTTCTAAGCCTGATTTCTCCACATCTTCATAATTGTTTACTAGATAAACCTCAAAATTCGATCACGGTAGATAATGCCATTAGATGCGGTGTCCCACATTAATTCTAATAAACTCTATATATAGAGAGAAAAACCCTCAAAAAATTAGGGATGTATAAAAACAAAAACAAATTAAATATTTTTTTTTTTTTGTATCGGACCAATTCTGGCAGCACGATATAACTTCTTCGCCAGCAAATTCTGAAGTAAATACTTTCAATTATACATACATACAAACATACATATATA
>JAOUZG010001186.1:1822338-1851063 GCA_026289955.1 Argiope argentata
ATTTTAAGTTCTGTGCTGATAAGAATTAAATAGCATAATAATCATTCATTAAATACTTAAATTCTTAATTTCTTTTAAGATTACGTTTTAATTATGACTCTGAGATTAATTTCTAAGCCATTTGAAAAAATTATAGTCATCATTTCATTATTAAGACAATCAATGGTAGTCTAGAGAAAATATCGTGATAATTTACGCAAGAGAATCTCATAGAAATGATTTAAAATCATTTGAAACATCGTTACCCAAAATTTCAGTTTTAGCCGAAAAAATATGGAATATCTTGTTTAAAGTTTTATGTGTCATAAATATTTTTAACAATTTAGCATCTTTATTTATTTCCAAAATCGTTTATTTGTTCTTACAACATAAAATATAATTCTATGAATTTTTCAAATTGGAAATATATGTCGCCTGTTTCTAAAGTTAAGAAATGTGCTAAGACTAGAATGGACATATAGTATAATTCTGAGTTGAAATTTAATTAAAATAAGTTTAGAATACATTTAAAAGTTTAAGAGTCAACCGATAAGATTCCGTTACAAAACGTTTAGAATTAGTTCATTTTTTAAAAAAAATATATCTAAATTTGTTGTATCTCAGTCATGCAAAAATTATCAGTTATAATTTACTGTTGTTAGTTTTAAAACTCAAAACTAAAATAGGCATTTCTCAAAACTTTATTTATAATTTTTGTATAGAATCTGCAAATCAGATTTCTTTTGTTCAATGGTTTGATATTCGAGTTATCTTTTCAATGACAGATACAGTTGTAATTGAAAATAAATGCCTTTTTTTCCAGTATTTGGGGCGTCTGTATTTAAAAATTCATCAGCATCAAATGATCCAATTTTTAGACAATAACTTACTGTGCCTTTAATGCTCAATATCTGGTTAACCGAGTTTCTCTACACAGTTATTATTATTATTATACTTAAAATTATAAATAAGATTCTATCTGATGACTCTTTACAAATTTTAAGGAAAATCTAACTGAATTGGAAACACGGGATCCCACATGAGAAAAATGAATGGAAATACAAAGCCCTAACCACTACTCCATTTCTGATAGACTTATGCAGAACATATATAGTCACATGTAATATTTAGTTATAAAAAATGTTTTCTTTTATGTAAAATTGAGTTTTTTTTTTCATAAAAGTTTTCTAAATAAGATAAACTTAAAAAGTAAAGTGTTATCTAAATCTAAAATTTGATCCAAATTGTTAGAGCCATTTCCGTGATACACGAAATAAAATTGTATATATATAAGAACAGCTCATATAAAATTATAAGACATTCTTTAGAAAAAAAGTCTCCATAATACTAATTCAGCTTCTGGCCTCTGTATATCAGCCGCTTACTTATGGCAATATTTATTGTATGTAACGCTTGTTTCTAATGACATACGACCTATCTATACTACTATTATAAATGTGAAAGTTTGGATGGATGGATGATGGGGTTCAATCACGCCAGAACAGCTGAACGAAATTGGATGAAATTTAGCACACAGATAGATTATAATCTACAGAAGAACATAGACTGATTTTTATTCCGGTTAATTGAGTGGTTATTTTTTTATTAATTGAAAACTAATTTTTCCAACAAATAATAAAAAAAATTCTGACATCGGTCTGAGCTTTTTGAATCGTTCGTTTTTATTTTTTCTATTTACGGTATTCTTTTAATATTATCTTATTTAATGGAATTATTTGTGATTTATTGTGGGATTTTTGGACAGAAAGCCATTTTCATCAGAACAAAAAATTAAAAAAATCTAATCGTTTGTTTTTATTTTCTGTTTTTCATTTTATTATTATCTTTTTATTCTAAAGGAAGGTTTATTAATTTTTTTCTTACGCTGTTCTTGTGTTAATATAATTCGATATTTCCTGTTCATTTCTCTTGATTTTTTTTCTTGCTGTACATATTACCATTTCCTATTTTCATCCTTTTCGATTACGTTTTAAAAAATACCTTTGTAGTTTCAACTACAAAGCTTTTCAGTAGTTTTTTCCCCACGCTAATAATGTTAAACGTAACCAGTTTTCGACCGGTTATTTCAAATGACTCTGTTTATTTTCGTAGTGTATGATAAATTTAAAATGAAACATTGTTAATTAATATATCTTTTGATTCTTTCAGAAGTGCTTTTGAATAAAAATAAAACAGATGAATTGAAATTAAAAGTTTCTAATCTGCATTGTGTTGTCCCAACTGGTACTTAAAATTCACGTCTTTGCGTTGCTCCAATTGACGTTGAAAATTTATACATGCAAACGGTTTTGATAACATTTTACATTGTGATTAGACTGTCAGTTCTCACATATACACATCAAAATTTCCACGCGTACGAAGTCGCGGGTAAGAGCTAGTATTATATAATAACATTCATTAGAGAGCCGACAAAATAGTTTTAGAGAGATCACTCCTGATGGGTTTTAATAAAAAAGTATCTTTAAAAAAACAACTGGAATCGCCATCTCCTCCCCCCGCCATTTTCAGAATTATTTAAAATACACTTATAGAAGAAGTCGATTCGTATTATTTCCCAATCCATCGGTTATCCCATGCGCGGTTTAATTTTTGCCCCAGCCCTTTTCTTCCGAAAAGAAAAAGGAAGCGCGAAAGGATAAGGCAACCGCATCTTTCTCATCTCCATCCTCCTTATCAACCATTCTCCATCCGCAGATGATGATCCCTCGGCTTCATTATTTTCTACCAGCCATTGAATTACAGCCCCGTTTCCAAATTTACGCCCCAATGCCCTAATAAAAATGCCTTCTTTCGTCTCTACTAAGAAGAGGATATGGATCTCCCCCACCCCCAGGTCCCTTCCCTTCATTTTCGTTTTAGTATATGTCACAATACATAGTTTCATTTATAGCCTTATCGACCAAAAACAAAGGAAGGACGCTGAAGAGAGCTGCATGTGTTTCGAACTCTCTTATTCTCAGTGTTTTTGATTAGAAAAGGGTCGTTCCTTATTAAATTTATTGGTTCGCATGCATAAAATGCACTTCAGCTGCGAGTCAACCAGACAATGTGCCCATCTGCTCCTCTAAAGAACAAGATTGTGATATTTGTGAGTTTCGCTACTCTTGTTATTTGGGCCCTCGTGCATGTTGTTACATTAACTCAAATGCTCTTTTCTGGTTGGCATGTCCCGAAATGTAAACAGCCCTAATGATAAGCAAGTGTACTCACTGAAAATAATACCGGAATCGATTCGTGAATGATTTTAAAAATAAAAATAAAACTAAGAATTACCCTCCTTGTGAAAATATTATGGGAGGAATCTAATATCGAGATGCTTCTCAAAAACTAAATGAAAATTTAAAAAAAATGGCAAAAAAAATCCACAAAATACATTTATTTTGAATTATGTTTTAGAGGGGAGTATCTTTTCATTCTTTAAAAAAATTTCATCTTAAATTACTGATAAGTATAAAACGAAGACATTCTACAATATGTTAGAATAAAAATAATGAACCTTATTTGATATCACTATGTTTTAAAAGAGTCACCAATTGGCAAGAATAAAAGAGAGAACAAAAATTCATAGAATTGATAACGCTGATAACGTTCGGTCCCGCATGGATTTTAAAAGTAAAAAAATTTAGTATCCTTTTTCTATTTTTAAAATTTAAAAATTTCTTTTCACTTGCTTTTAAGTGTGACACTTCTTTAAAGTAATATGTTTCCTAAATATCTTTCAACAACCTCCCAATTTGAGGAAGTTTAGTTGCCATTATGCATGGCAAATGATGTCCTAAAGTTATATAAAAAGTTGAAATTGAAGAATTACAAAATTCCTCAGCTTATAACAATACTGTCGTCCTACGACTGCAACCATAACTTCCAATTACATTTATCACTACAAAAAATATAACCCAAATAGTGAAATTACACCAAAATTACATTTTTACATAATTCAAGGGGTTTTTCTTGGATAGATAGGGATTCTTAAATCTGAAATTATATCATTGTAGATGTTAACTTGCCCACTAAACCACATATGGGATTCACCACTCTATATGTCAACTAGCCCATCAAGAAATCCCCCGGGGGGCACTTCGTAATTGAGGATGAGATGTTTCCGGTATGGTGGTTAGATCTTGCCACCCTTGGTGGGTACACTAATAGATGGGAGTTGGACTCTTCCCATCAATGATTGGACGTACTTCCTACGGAGAGGGTTGTACCGTGTCTGGTGATGGATATTAGGACTCAATCCCAGTTCCCGTCAGTGTTGCTGTTGCGGTGGTCCGGTCATTCAGTTTTATGATTAATCCGTATAAATTCGTGGCCAGTCGAAGAGTCTGTCTATGACTTACTCCATCAAGAAATTGAAGAGCAAAAGTTTCATTAGCCTCTGAGTTCCTATTCAGTAGTAGATTCAGTAGTAGGCATGATTTTGTTAGGATAAAAACACCAAATCCATTGTAAGAGTTTTCGTAGAGGGGAATAGAGCACGCGCAATGCTAAGGAAGTAACTGACATTCTCACTATAATTTTGATTGAATAACTTCTAACTTCAAAGATCTCGGTAGCAACATTTCCAACATTAGAAAACGAGATTTGCTTTCATCTTTTGCATGAAGTTCAGTTTAGTTACATTAACATGTCGTTGAAAAGCAAGACTAAGGCCTTCTACCTGAAAGAAAATATTTTTTTCAGTTTTTCAAGTTTCTGTATGATTTTGCATTGGGCAACTCTTCATATCCTTTTAATTCGGCAGAATTCTTTTACAGCTGCAATAGAGTTTTGTTAGTTCCGGCAGAACAATATTGTCTGTAGAACTTTTATTTCCATCATAGGCATAATGTGTAAAGGATGGATTTATGAATCACACAGAATATGCCTTCGTTTTATCCGAGAATAGCGTTAATAAACCAGCATTGTAACCCAAATGTTGTTTCATACTTTCAATGGATCGCGCTGACCTTTTGAAAAGATCTTGGCTCATGGGCCGTAGGTTTTCAGCTTCGTGACCCAAATCCACCAAAGAAAAATCGCGTAAGGAGGTCTGTTGCACGTTAAATCCGTCAGATTTATACCAATCGTCCTCCCACTGGTAAGGCGGGAAGTGGGGGTGTGTGCCAGCTCAGGTGTCATCCTCGTCATCTGACCATGGATCAAAATTACGCGGTCGATCCAAAAATCACCTTAGTGTTGCTTTACAACAGGATGTTATTATAATAAAATTAAACATACTTTCAATAGATACAAATAAATATCACTCGTAGTAAAGTGATGTTTATAGGTAAATTTTGGCAACAGAGTTTTTTAATACGATACATGGGAAGCAAATTATTTAAATTATTTCTAATTCAAATTTTACCTTATTTGAGAATGTACTATATAGTCCTCTAAAGTGGGAAATTTTCCTTGCTAATCCATATATACATGGAAATTTTGGGTCCCTTTCGTTTCAATTGATTTTCTGAGGAACAATTTCTCAATTCTTTAAAAAAAAATATTTTTAAGTGTAAATTGTGTTAAGAATAAGAACTTTGTCTTATTAATTACCTTAAATTGTTCCATTTATGGTATAAATGAACCTTCTAGGTTAATTATATTCTTTAATACCATAATGCTATTAATAAATTACTTCCAATAGCCAATGAATTAAAAACCCAAGAACAATATTTTATTAGATCACTTCTTGCACGGATAACTGCTCTGATTCTTTTGGGCATCGAGTCTACAAGCTTCTGGTGTGCATTTACATCCAGAGAATACTATGCATCGGCTATGCAGCTTTTTAGATTTTGTAAATTGGATGGAAGAGGAGAGTACTTTTGGATGAGTCTTTTCCACCATATCCCACACATTTTCTATGGGGTTAAGATCCGGGCTATGCGGTGTCCAGGGAAGGTGTTGGAAATCCGATTGATGCTCAGCGAACCAATTTTGAACATTTTTGGCACGATATATTGTTGCATTATCGTCCATGAAGTATTCGTCGTATTAGGATAAAAATGCAACATTGTAGGGTGCACTCGATCTGTCAGTATATCTAGATATCGCATGGCTGTTTGTTTGCCCTCGAGGAACACCCGGGCACCACATCTATTCCAACAGAATATGCTCCATATCATGGTATTCCCTCCCTCCAGACCCTTGCATAGAGCGAGTAAGGCAAAATGGATTCGTGGCTTCGTGGGGTTCTCGCCAAATTCGACGCCTTCCATCAGTGCAAAATAAGGTGTAGCGTGATTCATCCAATTATATTATCCGTTTCCAATCCTCAGATGTCCAGTGTCTTCTTTCCTCACACCACTGCAAATGAATTTTTGCGTGTCGGGCAGAAATGAGTGGTTTTCTCACATGCACTCAACTATGCATTCCTATGCTATGGAATTCTCTGCGCATGGTTCGAGCTTAAATGTGTTGGGAAGAGCCTTGGTTGACGATTTGAGTCAGCTGAATTACAGTAAAGTCCCTGTTCTGCCGTACAATTAATCGGAAACGCCGCCGATCACGCTCTTGGAAAACTGTGTTCGAACCATAGTTACGTCTTATAGAGAAGGACTGTGGGTTCTGATTCCAACTTTGGAAAATCTGTGATATGGCTGCTTTTGAGAACTCAGCGGGATCTGCCGTCTTCGAAATCGAGGCACCTGCTAAATAAGCACCAGCAATAGGCCTTTTTCAAATGGTGAAGGATATGCCGTTTTTCCCACTTTACTTCATTCGTCACGAAAAGGAACTCTTACACCTAACTTAAAATAGAATTCTAACCACGTATAATGCACGTCATAACAAAAAATTTGCATACTTTATCTTTAGCGCGAATTCAAATGCAGATCTCAAAGGTTTCTAATGCATCGGCCAATGAGTGTCACTATCCCAGTACTGCCTGGGAAGTGGTTTTCTGGTTAAATGCCATCTTTTGCGGTATTATTAAATCATTTCGTTTTTTCCATATTGTTAGCCCTTTTCTAGATTTCAAAAATAAAAGAAAGAAAAGCATGTCATTAAGTGAATAATTTATTAAAGGATGAAAATGATTTTAATTTCAAAGCAGAAAGTATGGAAATTGTTCGAAAAATGGGGTTTAAAATATGTGAAAAAATATTTATAAAAAGTTATGAACTATGAATTGGCGCTGGAGGTAAATTGGTATCATTCAAAAAGTGTTGTTGTTGTTGTTACTTATGGCACTTACTATGGACAAGCCACTGTTGATACGATCAGAAGATTTTAAGCCTAAGATATGCGTCTCTTTGTTTTACAAGTAGCGCCAACTAGGCCCAAGAGTGTGACTTAGCTACACACATGCTACGGCCTTTTTTAGGGCTCGGACTTCATTCATGCAAATTCATTCATTCGTCTCGGGTAATTTAGACCTGGAACAGAAAACGATCTTCTCTGACCCAGTACCCTCAATGGTCTAACTCTCGACATGGAGAACTTTGCGAGCACGACATATTGTACGAGCGCCAGCCGCCACACACTCTGGATTTTAAAAAAAGTAGCATTTATATATTATAATGAAATCATTTCTGAATTTTAATAGGTTCGAAAGTTATCGAGAAAATACCAGTATATCATTTAATTCCTTATTAAGTAAAATTTTAGTTTAAAAGTTCAAAGAAAATTAAGTCATAATTGCACATCTCGATATCTAACGTTTCTTTTCACCAAATTTGGTAGCGTTATTTCAAACAGTTTTGTATTGTAGAGTTTAATCCCAAGCCCACATCCACAAACAGTATTTTTTATTATTAATAGGGATAGTAGAAATTAATATGGCATGTGCTCACATTTAATAGGGCTCTCAGTACCAAATTTGACATGAATGTACGAAACTGATATATAGTGACAAATAACTTGCGCCAAGCTAATAAATTTGTTTCTCTAATTTCAAAATGTGGACATTTTAGGTACAAATGGATTTGTTATGCACTATAGTAAACATACAAGTTATAATTTTCATGAAATTGTGAATTTAATGGAATACAATTTTTATTTATGAAGCCTTGAGAAAAGGAAAGTTCGCCTTTGCAGGAACTTTAAAGAAAGTTTTGGTGATAAAATTTATTAAAAGTTATTTTAAAGAAATGTTATTCAGGTAAAAGTTAACATTAATACTATTTAAATTTTTCAGTGCATATCTATAAATATTATATTAAATATAGCATGTCTATAAATATCATATTAAATAGAGCATGTCTATAAATATCATATTAAATAAAGCATGTCTATGATTGTCATATTAAACAAAGCATTTTGCAATTATCATATTAAACAGATCATGTCTATAAGTATAATAATCACAATTTTAAACAAATTTAAATAATAATTCAATTTAGAAAAAAATGATTCCTAAAATGAAAAATTTTTCAAAATTTTCGTTAAAGCTTCAGAATAAATTCATTTTCAAAGCTGATATAAAGGCTTTAAAAGGACCCTATTTATTGCATTTATGAAGTCATTAAGAAGGAAAATTGTAATTCAAGATTATTAGAATCCTCTAATTATTTGAATATTATCCTAATATTCTAATAATTAGAGGACCCAGAGATGACCCCGAAGACTAATTACAACAGAGACAAAGAAAAAAAATAAAGCACAGTTCTTTTAATTTTTCATTGTCGATTTTTAATAGAAATTTACAGGTTTCTTTTATGATGCAGAAATATCTACTTGCATTATGATTACATATGCAATCATGATGCATTATGTAAAGTGAAAAATGAAAATTTTTAGCCTGGGCATTTTTTTTCGCGCCAAATTTCTCGAATACTTAAATGATACCAGAAATTTCGTTTTTAGTTTTGTGGAATAGCTAAGAGAACAGAATTTACTTTTCAGGTCGCACCATATAGGTTTAGTTATTACCAAGCTTTGAAACTTGTTTATAAATATTGAAATTGCTGTCAATTTTTTTGTATTTTTCATGTTTTTCCGTCTGCCTGTTCCCATATTAACAAATAGACAGTTTATTTCCGAAGTTAGAAAACAGTTTTATAAATTTACTGTATTATAGATTAAAGTACATTAATATAGTTGCGCATTCGAATGAGCGTGCTATATTAATGTAATTTAATCTGAGTATTCGAATCCATTACACGCATGGATTCGAATACTCACGAATATATATTAACAGGTTGTTAACTTTATCATAGATTTCATCAAGAATTTGCTGCAAATCTAGTAATAAAAACAAAGGACATTTTCTTTTTCATCTGTGAGCTACATATTTAAATGCACATTAATACAGGTAAATGGATCTCTTAAAGTGACTTTCATACAAATTTTTTTAAGAAATCTGGAATATATGAAAAAGTGTGCAAGTAATTAAATCAATAAAATAGGGAATAATTTAATTAAAAAAATAATAAATAAATTTCATTTTTTTAACTGTTTAATTTTTTGAGTTATCGTTTCCACATGCAGACTGAGAGATAGATATAAAAGAAATTCGTTTGGAATCGAGAATGCCTGATCGAGGATTAATATGAGTTTATTGAACTATTCCATGAATTTAATACATTTACTTATTTATCAGACATTAGAAAGGTAGGCAAGCATATTAACAACTTAGGACGAAGAGGTCATTTACGTTGTTCGAATTTCTGTGGGAACAAACGTTTTTAAATGATCAGATATTCCTTAATACTGTTAGAGGCTTCAGTAGAGTTTTGTAAATCGTCTGAAATATTGAACTCAGGAAAACCATTCACCACCCTGAGTTGACGGCAGGCCGACACCTTTTGTTCTATGCCTTTTGCCACCCAGATCAAGTGCTGTACCAAAGTTGCGCTCATTTATCCAGCCATCAGGGCACCCCCGGACGTCAAGTCCGATGATAAAGTGGAGTCCGGCCACCATCAGGTTTTCATTCTGCGCAGCCCATTAGTGGACAGTTTATTGTTGACAATAACGGAGCACTGATATGGGTACGAGATAGGGTGCTGCTCTTTGTTGATGTTGCTGCCAAATATTTAACCCGTTCCCCAGCGAAACTGTGCTGGACCCCTTCGACACTTATTTATTACCGGGTTTAACCCGGCGTGAATAACCGACGGTCGGGTCGTTTCACTTTTAATGGGGAGCGTATATGCGTCTTCAAAGGATTTTGTAGTCTCAAATTTGGAGCTTTTGCTTCATTATCCTCAGGATTGTGAAAATTCATAACACATTTGGGGACAGTTTAGTCTCTAATTGTTTGTGCAGTTTTATTTTAACCTTATATATATTAATAAATATTTTTCCCCTGACGTTGCACTGAATGAATATTACTTATTGAGGTTTTTTATAGCCATTTTTAAATTTTTTATTCTTTTGTGCAATTATAAAGATATTTTTATTCTTTTGTACACACATAAGGTAAATTTCATTCTTTTTTGCTCATATAAGATAAATTTTATTCTTTTTTACACGCATAAGATAAATTTCATTCTTTTGTACTTGTAGAAGGTAAATTGTATTCTTTTGTACACGTATAAGGTAAATGTTATTTTTTTGTACACACATAAGGTAAATTTCATTCTTTTGTACTCATATAAAGTAAATTTCATTCTTTTGTACTCATATAAGGTAAATTTTATTCTTTTGTACACAAATAAGGATAATTTGAATTTTATTTTACTATGTGTACCTAAGAATTGCAAATAGTGCAGACTTTTGTTTTTAAATTTTATGTAAGAAATATAGAAGAAGTACTACAATCTTCAAAAAAAAAAATACGAACTCAAAATATAGTCTAATTGCCATGCATCAGATCACCTTGAATTCAAAAAACCAATTTTTGGCGATCTATCTACTTATATGAGGAAAGGACAAAACAATTTGAGTTAGATTGCAGAAATTTAATAGAAGAAATTATGGCCAAATTTATAGATTTCTATCAAATTTGGGATGAAATCTATTCGCATAAAGACTGTCTTTCTATTCGAGCACAAGTGCTTAATAACCATAAAACGTAAAGAGCTGGATAGAACATTTTGGTATAGAACTTAGTATCTAATTTATCTATATTTATCAAATTTTGAACTAAATCTATCAAACGGTTAATCAACCGTATGTAAAAATGCATGTAAACGTAATAACTTATGAATACAATATTGACTTAATGAAATTCGTTATTTTATTTTGTGAATGCGGTACTTTTTCATTAGCCGGGCACAAGCGAAAAATGGCCAAATAATGTTTAATTCCGTCAAAGAAATTTGGCCATTTTTCACTGGCGCCGGTTAACGAAAAGGTACAGTGAATACAATTGTTTTCTATCATATTTCAGAGTCAGCGTCAAACGGAAAACTAAATAGAATCTTAAATACATATTCTATAAATAATATTAAATTCATATTTTCTTAATGATTACTATTAAATATCTATTTAGACCACCTTTCCATTTTATAATTATTGGTAATTGTATCGTATATTTTTAATTGCTTTGAAACTTTTAATATTTTTAAAACATAACGTATTCACAAATCTCTTTCCGCGAGCTTTTATGTGTAAGGAAGTAACTTCCAGTTTTAACCTGGAACTGGATACAGGAGTCAAAATCATTCTACATTAATTATTAGCTCTAATTATCAAGTGGTATTTTTACCTTGAATACAATAATCTCCTCAGAATCTTCAAATTGTTCTAACCACAGTTTGTTGGCAAAATTTGAAGTAAAAACATGTGCGTATAACCAAGTTATTTATTCTACAGAGTTTTTATTGTTTATTTATGGGGTCATTGATACCATGTTTCTGAAACTACTTTTAGTTTGAATAAAGCAAAAAGAAATAATCATAAAATAACGTTTTAAAATACTGTATTTTTTCATATTTTTTTGTTAAATTCTAACAAATATTAACATAAGAGTAATACCATTGTATCTAAATGAAATAATTACTCATTAGAAGATTGTTTAGATTTTTTATAGCATCTGTCCAACATTTATTATTAGGATATCTAACATTTTTTAATATTAATCTTTTTAATATTTTTGGTTTTTAGAATATATTGTGTTTCCAAAATAAATTCCAATACTGTTTATAAAAGATAATGGTGTTATTTTGACTCAATTGTTTCTGACCGTTTGAGGAAATCATGTCTCCAGAACTGTTTTATTTTATTTACTATCTAATAAGATGACACCTTCTATTACAGGAATATTTTCTTATTTCATTTCAAATGGAAATCCATTGAATGCATGACTCATCTATGTATTCGAAATAATTTTCATATTGAATTATAATCATTATAAATGGTTTATTTTTAGCTTACAGCTATCAAAATTCGGTAAATCGATGGAAGTACGACATACGGGCAAAACTGTTAAGCAGTTAAACAACTTTTTTTACCTTGCATATAAGTAGATAATAAACCCAAAAATTTTCTAATTTCATTTTTATTTACATAATTGACCTTTACTGTTTGTTTTCGTTTGTAAAGATAATTTATAAACAAGACACAAGCGGGGCATCCTGCCAATTTTACTTTCTACTTTGATGCACATCCCCTCCAAACTCTTCGTAGAACCTTTCTGCTGATCTGACCTAATAAAAGTTATCAGAGTTTTGGTCCAATGAGCTCCTGGCTTATGGTCACCCGTCCATACCAAACTATAGATTGATGTTGTGCTTTAACCTCTGCCTGCCCCAGCCTTTTGTTCTTGTAGATTGTTTATTTAGACGAGTCTGGATGGCTCGATCTCGGTTAGTTATGGCTCAGAACGGACAGCGTTGAGTTAAGATTTAGCCGTAGATTTAGTGGTCAGTTTAAAGATAAACACTGGACAAGGGACTTGATGTTAGGTTGATTGGACAATTAAAGGGTAACGGCGATTGTAGGCCATGCTTGAAGAGCTTCGGATGATTAATTTACTGAGAATAAAAGATGTACTTTGTTATCGAGAAATATTGACAAATACTTAATCATTGGTTTGATTAATTGTTAGTTATAAGGGCTCAAGCTCTAAAATTCAAATATTGGGATTTAGTTATAGGAATAGTTATTAATTTATTGATTACCGAATTATGTTTATTACACAATTTAAGCCGGCTTTAAGGTACAGAGGTAGCACGTCTACCAAGTGTTCTGGGAGTCCCGGTTTGGGCACGGTTGTTCTTCTGTGTGCTATTTGTGAGATGCGTGACTGTGCCCCCTGTAAAAAGGGGCAGTGCAAGCAAATGTGGTGAGTGTGTAGCTAAGTCGTACTCTTGGCCCTAGTTGGCGCTACTTCATAAACAAGAGACGCTCCTTTCGGCTTAAATCTGCTGCTGTATCAGCGGGGGCTTGTCCATGGCAAGTGCCACAAGTAAAAACAACACAATATAATTAAGATTTATATGTTTTTAGTATTCCAATTAAAAATAATTTATTAATACACTTATAAAAACGTTTTAGTAAATCAAATAAAGTTTAAATTATCAATCAAATAGAAAAATCAGAAATGATGAGGAAATGAAATATCTTTATCAGGATTAATGATGCTTTAGTAAAAAATGAAATATTTTATATAAAGAAATATATAAATCAACTAGAAATTATTACGTATGTGTATAAATTGCCATTGGGTTGGATTTAAAAGATTACAAAAAACATCAAATATATTTTGCGTGAAGTATGTGAATGTATCCCTTTGTAAAAAGGAGCTGTACAAGTGATTGGGTAGCTAAGCCGTACTTTTGGGATGGCGGTACTTCAAAAACAAGAGACGCTTCATTGGCTTAAAATCACTAACGGCCATCAGCGTACCTGTCCATGTCAAATTCCATTAGTAACAACAACAAACAAGATTTCTCAGTTTTAATTAAAATAAATTTCCCTTCAGTTTTTGTTTATATGTAATATTATGTTTTTACCTTGATGGAATATTACAATTTAAATTGGTACAGAATAATTACTGTAATAGATCTTTCAATAAATAAATAAATAAATCTAAGATCCGTGATACTTGTGGAAAATCTTTGTACCTACATTTCTTTGTTCGAATAAAATCAACACAGAGTAATTTAAATTAAGAAGCAGAAATGACATTGAATTAATACTGTTTTGAGAGCCTTAATAGTAAATTATGTTAAAAATATGAGCAAATATCATTAATTCCACTTAAGTAATAAGTATTAACAATTCAATGCTACGCAAACTAATAAATAGGATTAAAAAAGTTTTAAGTCTAATGAATGTTTGTATCTAATCTTGTATCTAAGAAATGAATTTTTGAAAATTTATTATTAAACAGAAAAAGCATGGGAATGCTCCTTAAATTCAATAAATTACTGGGTTATGGTGAAATAAAAAAAAATTCAAATTTATTGTACAGGAAAGAAAGTCTGAAATCGAATTCCTTTTTCTCACTGAGCCTTTTATTGCATAAGAATGCACTTAAAATTATAATTGTATGAAAAAGCAAATGTTATGCAATAAACTCTTTCATTTTTTGAATGCACTGCCGCATATTAACTCAAAAAGCAATAAAAAAATGGGAGTGCACCAGTATCATTAATCAACTTCACTGACTTTTGGCATAAGGAGTGTTTTACGCTTTCTGTTCTAATAATTTTAAACGGCAAACGCAGATGATAGATTTAAGCTTACATTCAATAAATAGACAAAAAATAGAAATAAAAAAATTTAAAATGAGACCTTTATTAGAAGTATAAAAAAATCGCTTTTGATTTATGCTCGAGCTAAAACAAACTCATAAAAAATGACGAAGAAGATTATCAATTTCGAGATGTATATATATAAAAAAACGCCTGTTAAAAAAATACTTGTGTTTCACTGTGTTTTAAAAAAAATAATAACGATGTCGAATTTGGGTCTTACGGTAACCCTCTTTCTCCTCTTTTTGGCGTATTATTACAGCCACCCCGTTATTAGTTGACAAATGTATTTAAAGTCTCATGCAACGATGCAATTTAGCCAGCACGAAACTACGCAATAGGAAAACCCGGTGCCTTTTCCTTCCGAAATGCAGCGTATAATATTAGTTTGATGACTTCACTGGCTTGGTACTCATCATTTTGCAGAACTGCTGCCTGGTAGCCTTTTATATTTTTTTTGCACCCCGATCTTCCATATATATAAAAGCAAAACTGGCATAACAAGAGACGGGGGTGGGAAAAACTGCGCGAAAAGAACATCAGGAGTATTAGCCCACCCCTCTCACAAGAAGAGGGGGGGGGGCATGATCAAGAGAGTTTTGCAGCTAAGAAAAAAATACACGACGGAACAGCAGAGGAAAAAAATTTACTGAAAGGAAACATTACACAAGAATTGGTAACATGTAGTTTTTCACTGAAAATGGCACTTAAATTACTGTAATTTGTCTTCTCTGTGCTCGAGTTGTAGCTGTCAGACCCAGCACCGTTTTTGACAGAGCCATAACCGGTATTTTAAGACCCGGAGAGCTTAAAACTAAGAGTAAGAGCGTTTTTATCGGGGTGAATTTGAAGGGGAGGGTTTTGGAGAGAGGGGGTGTTCGAATAGATTGGAGTGTGCACCCCCCTTTCCCGTATCGTTTTTATCTTTTTAATTTATTTTATTTTTTTCTTTCAGTTCCGAGAGATCAGCTAAAGAGAGGTGTGGGGACAAGTAAGAATCAATCGCCGAGGTGAGGGGTTCAATTGAGATGAGAGAAAGAGAGGGGGGATATCAGGTCTAAAATAATGACAAAAGAATAGATGTCTCATTGATTTGAGGGAGGCTGTTTTAAAACCGTGGAATATTTTAAAGTAAATAGTTCGATTGGATTTGTTTGTGGTTTGAAAAAGAATGAAAATAGGCGAATATTTAATGAAGTTCGTTAGGAAAAACAAATTAAAACCTGTAAAAAAATTGTTGTGAAGAATTTATTTATTTCATTCTCGGTTTTTGAGGAAATTATATCGAAGCTGATATATCATACTGAAATTTATGATGAATTGAACATGAAAAATTATTTTCGTTTGAAATATCCTGTAATTTTTTTTTTAATTTTTTAAAAAGGTTTCTCCTTAATTTCCTAATAGTAGAATTTTTACAATCACTTTTTAAATCAACGTTTGAAAATGATACTAATAAATTTGAAAATAAAATGTAAACAGATTTCTAAAGCTGCTTGTATTTATTTGTTCCCTCTTTCTTTAATGCCTTAAAGATTTTGAATTCTTAAGATAAACCCTGTAAGATATTTTAAAATCATCGGTTGTTTGAAGAGTATTTACTTATTTATTATTAAAGATCTTAAATGAACTATTTTAGAATTTCACCTTTTGTTGCTTGCAAAGCTTTCTTTTTTGCGCTTCTATTTGAACACAGCAGAAATATGAGGTTTCTTTGTTAATGTTGGTAACTTTAGAAGATTAAATTTCAGATTAAGAGAGTATAAATTTTAGAGAAGAAAACATAGACAATTCTCTTGTTTTAAATATTTAATGCATTTTTAATTTAATATTTCATGTAAGAATATATGTCGAACTCTTAATATTAATTGCTATTTAAAATAGAATTCCAATAATAACAAAATTCAGATAAGTTCGAGTAAATAATATCCATGAGAAACAAGAGGCAATATGTTCTCAATGAAATTCTTGTGCTCATGAAAATAACTACATATTTTTATCATTTATTTATTGGACAATTATTTTTGGTTTTATATAAGTTTTATAACTCACCGCACCTATTTAAGATGATGAAGATGATCATATAATTTTAGTTTTTAATCATATACAGCATCACAGCATCATTATTCTGAATTTTAAACTTGATTATGCGATAATAAAGGTTAAAAATTATTGAATTATAAATATAACAATGTCAAAAAGTAGCTCCAAATCTGTAGTTTGCTAAAGCTAGAAGAAGACATTCACTGAAAAAATAAGATTTGAAATACCCCATCATAAAATATATAATTATTTATAAATAGTTTTAAAAAATAGAGTAGTTTATAGAAAAAAATAGAATCCCTCACTGAGCTCAAGCTAAAAAAAACCATGAAAAAAAAAGCATATGATACAAGACGGCAAAAAAAAAACTGAAATACTAAAATATGAAACAAATTTAAATGAAAGAATAAATGAATTTGCAATATTTTTTAAATAGAAGCCTTTAAAAATACATTACTGAGTTCTTATATTAAAATGAAAATATCCAAAGAAAAAAAATTAACTATAACTTTGGAAAATGCATGCTTGAAAGAAATGTGATTAGACAACAAAATAACATATCAATTAGAAAAAAGTAATCATTATGGATAGCATTTGAATTAATTTTTTTTAAAAAAAATCGATTAACATGAGAGAAATAACTGTACATAAAAAGAATTCTGTTTCATTAAAAAACTAACTTTTTAAAAATATACAATGGTGTAAAAAGAATTTTTTTCCTTCGATACGTCTTAGTTATAATGGAGAACCACAAATTATTTCTACTCTCTTTTCTCTGTAGGAGATAATAGAACATTTTAGATTGCACTTTCAATCTTTTAAAAGAAAGAGAAACATGCATGTCAAATTTCGTTCGATTTTGCCAAAATGTTTGGAACTGTATAAGGTTCTAGCAAAAAGACATTCAATTTCATGTAAATACTAATATGAGTACTATAATATTAGATGATAAACACACTAGCTTGTGGGAATCGGGAAATGTAGATGAAAATACACTCCTTTTCAAATATAAATAATGAGATATACATCTAGAGATTAAATAATAATTTAGAATAATTATATATTCATGAGAGAAGTAAAATGCTCTCACCGAGAGCAAATAAATATTTTTTAAATTCCTTTTTATTGCATTTTATAAGCAGTCTTTAAAGATTAAATTGATTATAATGATAGTTAAAGTATAAATCTTACTATTTTAGTAAAATTACTAAAACTCCTATGTTTTAGTAAGTCAACATCGATTTTTTTTTCATTTACACGGTAATCAAACGTTAGAATGTTACTGGATGCACATTTGCAACAACACATATCTTGTAAGCAAAATAATTACAAAGTTTCCTATTTATTATTAATTATAGTATTATAAAATTTTAAGGTATGAAAATATGTGCAATTAATATCTTCAATTCTGTTTTTTTATCGATTAAAATCGTAAATTTTAACTTTTTTCATTCACTTTTCTTGAATATACTTAATGTGAATTTAAATGAAACTGAAATCATATTCTGTACATAACTCCTTAATTGATATGTTGTGCGAACGTCGATTAATAATTTTCGTATTTCTCAGTTGAATTTAAATCCTAAGATGATATACTTCAATATGAAAATTACATTGGCGCCAGAAGCCTCTCAAATATTTTAAAGATTATTAATTAGGAAACAATTAATTACTTAGAAAATTCGTAAGATAATATCACTCCGAGCAGAAGGTAGAATATGATTAGAATAGGAGAAAGGTAAGTATGTACATATAATTCTGGTATAAGATTTGTTCATTGAAGGATTATGAAAAATGAAAAAAATAATTGGTTGAAACTTCTTGCATTGTTAATTAGAAAATAAAAGAATCAATTTAGTACGATACTTTTGATTTCGTTAACTTTCGATGTTATAATTATAATCAAAGAATTTTCTTTCAATTCATTTAATTTCTTTCTAATCTTATAATAAAAAAAGAAGTATGAAACAGAAAATTTTGTATTTTTTTATTTAAAAAGTATATGACGTAATGAATAATTTATTTTCTAATTACAATTCATTTTTTATCGATAAGAATGTTTCTCAAAAAATTTAAATTCGGCCGATTTATCTCTAGACACCTCACATTTTGAAATAAACTGAGTTTTTTTTTTATTTTTTAAAATATGAAACTTTATTAAATTTTGGTATTTTAGCAATGCAAAAAGGTTAATATTTAGGATATTGGCAATAAATTATTTTTATAATTTATTATATAGGAAACTTGAATTATATACCTCTATAAAGAATCTTTACTCGGATCTTCAAACGCATTGACGGTCAATGGCAATTGCCCTCGACATGTTTGTTTTTCCTTCCAGGTATACTGGTTGACTAAATAAACTGCTTTACAGTGAGAAATAAAAGTTGCTCAAAGTATAAGCAGCTTATTAATGCAACTGGTTTTTTATACTTAGACTTCCATAAAATAGTTGATTAAAAAATGTTAGATAATCGTTGAATTGCAAAGCCCTTTTTTATAGATTCTAGAGAATTTTTTGCAGTTTTTTTTTCGTCTCAAGAGAATTTTAATAAATTTACCTTTAATATATTAATAAAATGTTTTTTTTAACAATAAAATTACAAAATTCGCAGATATTGTATTTGCAGAAAATGCATTATTATGTTTTCCTATTTCTATAAACATTAGAAAATTATATTTACTTTTATGTTATCGCTTGTTTCCAGCTTTTTTTTTCTTTTTTGACTATTTTTGTACAGACGATATTTTTTTTGGATCTAAGCAATATTAAAATCTTATTAATGAGAATGTTTATAAAATTTTATAACTATTTATACTTCATTACTGATTATCATATGTGCATTGAAGTAGGAAATTCAACGTCGCATTAAAGAAATTCTGCCTCTTTTACTCAAACTGTGTATAGAAAATTTTTGCAAAAGAATGAGTATATGACAACAGAGACGTGGAGGACATTTACATTTGTTATCCCATACATAACCCTATCCAAAATATTTTACGAATAAATAAAAACAAAATAAAGAAAATAAAGGAAAAAACTGTGTGTTTTTTATTTAATTCAAATCTCTCATTAACGTGTTGTTCCAATGTTTAACGATCTATTTTTACTAACCCTAAACTATCAGCTGTCAAATAGTTTTTTAATAGTGTTACCAACACTTTACTGTATTAATGGGAACAAACTAGAATTTCGCATTAATCTAAGCATATCCTTCAGTAATGATATCTCTGAGTTAGAACTGTATATTTGTAATATCTTTATGTAAGTGTAATATCTTTTTGAAAAAAAAATCTAACAAACAATGAACGAGATATTTTTCCGATACATAATTTCTTTAATATCAATCCCAGATCAACAATCCTGAGAATGTTAAAAAGTTTAGTACATTTTATCTTGACCTTTGAAATAAATTTCATTTCTTACTAGCCACTTTAATTTATATAAACTTTTGATTTGTAAATTAATTCAAACAATTTTTTAATGTCCTTAGGGTAACTGTGTTACCATATAGACATAACAAATTACTATAACAAGTTTAAGTAGAGTTTAAAATAACACATTTAAGTTGTTATAGTAACAAATTTAAATCTATGCATGAGGCCTAAAAGTCTTCCTAAAACGATTACCTACTCACTGATATTATGTTAATATTGAATTTGGCGCTAAAACGTGGATAAAAATTTCGAAAAATCTCCGAGAAATTATGAAATATTATTAAAATAATAGGAGATTAAAATTAATTAAGGTGATATAAATTTATTACGTACTTAAAAATAAATTTAGTGAAAATAATTTATTGGCTTATAAATTAAAACAATGAGTACTTAAAAATGAATTAGATTATGCAAGTTTTGGTCATATATAAATTATTTCATTCAATAAAAATTGTTTGAAATAAGCAACCAGCAATGTTTCTAAAATTTCATAAAACAGTGATTTATGAACAAAAATTAAACGAACTCAAAAAATACTAATTAAAGAGGGTAAATTAATAAAAAATAATTACAGTTCATTGTTCTTTATTATTGCACAGAATTTGTCTGTCTTTGATGTTCCAAAGATATCGAAGATGCTATCTATCTTACAGTTCCCAGAAAATTAATTTAATATTTAGAAGAATGAAATAATGAGATTTGAAAAATATTGGAATTTATTTATATATTTTACATTGAAATATCATTATAAAATACATTATTTAATATAACTTAACCAACTACTACCCTTAATATTACAAAATGCCATTCAGTATTGTCCCAGTATTCTACAGTATTCAAAATATCATATGACATTGCGAACATTCCTACAATTTTCTGTACTAAAAGGAGTGTTCGTTTATAAAATAACAGTTGATTCCCCAAAATAATTTATACAAGTAATGCACTTTTAGAAAACATGCTTTAGAATTCTTATTTCCCCATACTTAAGACCAATATAAAACTGCAAGGATGTAGCTTCCAGCTCTTCTTTTTACGCTTATTTTAAGCCATTTAAGTTTAAGCTCGTTATTTTGTTCCTTCTATTTCCACGCCAAAAATTTAAGGGGTCGCGTATGAAGAAGATAAAAAAAGGGGAGGGAGTCCTCGTTTTTTTCATGAATGCACGGCCCCCTTGCTCCTTTGTAAAATGCCGTTTCGGGAGTATCAGCGGCTCGGCAGTAGGCTCCTTGCCATGCAGATAAGTTGGTCGAGAAATTTAACAAGGCGACCTCTTGCGCCCTAACAATAGCCGGGGCGAACCCTGCCTCTAGGAGATAACAAGCCATCGACAAAGAGCCCTTCCGAGCTCCATTGTGTGGAACTATGCAGGGCCGCCCTAACAAGCATGAGCCCGTAAATAATACGATTTGCGTCCGCCATTAAGACAAAAGTATTATTTTTCCTAAACGGAAAAGACCCCTCTCCGCCCCATCCCGACTCAAAATGCGAACCACCATTAGGGCATGAATTGTCGAAGATAAGGGAAAAGGGCTGCAATGAAGATGGGGCGCATGTCTGCTCGCACGCACGCACGCACGCACCTTAAGGCAATATGCTGCGCGAACTGAAGCGTGAAAACTCCGCTCCTTCGCTATTTAATTGGATTTAGTATCCCTGATTTTCTCGGCTTCAATTATACATCTCTATCTGTGTGCCCCCCTCGCTCTCCCGCTCTATCCCCAGAGCTGATTTAAAAAGGGACACTTGCACTCCTCATACTTTGCACTCTTCTTTTTTTTCTCCTTTTCTTCCGTCCGTTCTATCACTTTGTTTTAAATCCTTTTCTTTTTGTCCTCCCCCATCTTTTCAGGTGTTTTCCTCTCTTATTTACCTTGGGTGGGCTCCGTTTTTATTCTACCCTATCATTCAAAAGAATTTTTCTTCCTCTTTTTTTTTTACTCAAATATTTTTTTCATCCATTCTTTCCCCCTCGTTAATAAAAATGTAGTGTTTCTTTTAAAAGTGATAGAAGCACTTATTGTATGCGTTTTGGCCTTGTTTTTTTATTTGTTTAGCTATTTTATTCTTTTTTTTCTAGCAACAATTTAGGTATAATTAATGGGAAAAAATAATCGCATTCTTGAATATTTTGAGGATTTTTTTTTCGTTTCTTTTTTAGTTACGTCTCGTTTTCTTTCACGAATGTTGCTGTTATAAGATTTTATTTCGTTGCCTTACTTTCAATAGAAAGATGTTTTCTTTTGTTTCCGAAGTTAGGAGTGTTGCAAAGTTTCTCTTGATAAAAACAGATTCGAAATGAGAGCCCCCTAGGAATGTTAGATTACATTTCTAATAATTTGTAACAAGGCTTAAAAAAGAAATTTCCCTGACTATCATACACAGACATACAAACTAAATTTTAGCTGAATGAAGAATATTATGCCATAAGAATTTCAATTTATTTGTAAAACAAGATATTTTATTAAACCAAGGTATTTTAAGTATTCTTTATAAATATTTAAAAATTGTTCATATAATTAAAACGATTTCTAGAGCATTTGCAAGAAAAATATTTTGTAGTTTACATCATTATAAAATCGTTTAATTTTTGGTTAAAAAAAGTATAAACTAATTTAACTTACTAATAAATTTTTTGTAAAAAAAGAAAATAACTTATAAAAATATTTCTGTTAATTACAGTATCAAAAGTTCATACATTCTTTAATGCTATTATAATGCATTTAAAAAATTTTAAATCTCAGTTTTAGAAATATATTTTGGAATTCATCAAAAAATCATAAAGAATTAAATTTCCCAAAGAGAAATTATAAACATTTGTGAAGTAATAACAAAAAAAATGCATTTTTAAGGATAGCGTCATGTATATTGCTGCGTACATTTTTAAAAGATAGATTCCCTACTTTAATTAAAATTTTAACAATTTTTGAAAGTAACTGAAGAAAAAATTATTTGTATTTTGATTATGTACATTTTTTAAAAATAAGAATTTCGTTTCGATATTTAAATAAACTTTTAATATTGTGTGATCTGGCATTCATTTTACAATTCCTACTATTAGCTCACACTCTCCTACTGTATATATATATATGGTTCAAATTTTAAATTGTTAATAAAATAGTCTTTTTTATTCATCCACTCATTTACAAGTACATTTTTTTAACTTGCAACATTTGATTTTAATACAGTTTTTAAAAATATTAACTCATTATTTTTTTCTATTAGTTAAAAACTAACTTTCTCGCCATAAATCTTCATTATTTATAGTAAATGTAACTATTTGGCTTTAAAAAGTGAGAATGCAACCTTCGGTGTATCTTTAAATTTTTTGAATTAATTAAAAATTAAGCGAGATTTTACTCAATAATTACATTACTGTCCAAAAACTTTTATCAAATCATTTAGAAATTTTAAATTAGCGTTTCATGATAATTTTTTTAATAATTTTTTTAGACTTTTAAAAAATTTTTAAGTAAATTTATTTTACTGTGGCAATGAAAACAAACTGTTTTTACGGTTTTATCAATTATTTAACCATGTGATCTTTTTCCATAAGCTAAGGAATAAAATTATTCTTGTTATTTACTCAATGCGCACGAGGAATTAAAAAATGATTTTGAATTAATGCAAAGAAAGGTAATTTGAAGCAGACATTTAATCCCTTAATGGCACTCAACTCCATAAGTAAAATTTGTGTAGGTACTGAAGCGAACGAACGCAAATCTATTGAACAGTGAGAATGGTCTCCAAGGCATTTTTTAGAACGAACTTTACCAGAAATATGATTAGCTTCTCTGCCACCTCCACACAAAATTTTCATTGGAGAAGGCGTATAAAGACCTTAAATTTGGTCCGGGTAATGTGATGCTCAAATTTTTATTTTCAAAGGACGTTGCATGACCATTTTGTGCTTAGTAGCATAGTGAAGAAAATAGAGCATACGTTTTGAGCAACTTTTTATTTAAAAGGGATTAAAATAAAAATTTGACGGCCAAACATAATATATATCTTACTTTCATACAGAATTTAGTTGGGAAGGATATATAAAGACCCTTACGTTTAGCTTGGGCAATACAATGCTGAAATTTTTATTTTTAAAGGATGATGCATGACCGTTTTGTGCTTAGTAGTAAAGTGAAGAAGACCGAGCCTATATTTAGAGCACAATTTTATTTAAAAGGGGTTAAAATAAAAGTTTGATGAGTAAGTATAATATATGTTCCACCACCACACAAAATTCGTGTTGGAGTGGGGGTGGGTGGGGGTTGGGGGTATAGACCCTTAAGTCGAATGCTCGAATTATTATTTTTAAAGAACGTTGCATGAAGGTTTTGTTCTTAGTAGTAAAGTGAAGAAAACCAAGCCTAAAATTTTAGACCCTTCTTTTAAAGGAATTAAAATAAAAAATTGTCCGTAAAATGTAATATATATCCTGCTTTCACACAGAATTTTGTTGGGAAGTGTAAATAAAGATCATTACGTTTAGCTTGGGCAATGCAAAGCTAAATTTTTTGTTTTTAAAACACGTTGCATGAACGTTTTGTGCTTAGTAGCAAAATGAAGAAAACTGAGCCTACATTTTGAGCACCTTTTTATTTAAAAGGGATTAAAATAAAAATTTGTTCGGAAAATATAAATATAATATATATATAAAATATGAATATAAATATAAATATATCCTGCTTTCACACAGAATTTTGTTGGGAAGTGGAAATAAAGATCATTACGTTTAGCTTGGGCAATGCAAAGCTAAAATTTTTGTTTTTAAAACACGTTGCATGAACGTTTTGTGCTTAGTAGCATAGTGATGAATACCAAGCCTACAATTTGAGCACATTTTTATTTAAAAGGGATTAAAATAAAAAATTGACGGGTAAGTATAATATATATCCCATCTCCACAAAAAATTTGTACTAAGGAAGGGGGGGGGGTAAAAATCCTTCCGTTTTATGCTCAAATTAGTATTTTTAAAGTACGTTGCATGAACATTTCGTGCTTAGTAGTATAGTGAAGAAAACTGTGCCTACAATTTGAGCACCTTTTTATTTAAAAGGGATTAAAATAAAAATTTGACGAGTAAGCATAATTTTAATAACAAGATCACAATACGAATTTATAAAAGTCCTTACATTTTTGATATATCTTATTTAGACGCATAAGAATGTACATATCATCAAAAAGATAACCCCCTGAAGAATTTGATTCAAAATTTGATATGATTCTATAATCTAAATATGAAAATTATGTATTAAATGTTTTTCCATGTAGCTTTCTGCACTTTGTTAGTTGATGCTCTGCATCTTGTTTGCTTGCATTTGGACAGACATACATATACACTTCCTCTGAATGGAATGAACGGAACGAATATAAATATGAGGTAACATAGTAAATTTCATCCATCTATCCCAAAGTATTTTTGGGCTATCATTTTCATTAATATATTAAACATAATCCCCCTCCCAAAAATCGGTACTCAAAAAGGTCTATAATGGGATAATTTTTTGAAATTTAGATTTTATTTTTTACTATTGCAGTATCTTCACTTTGAAGTCGTCGTATACCCCTGTTCCTCTTCAAAAACACGACTTTGGTGACTATTATAACTTTATTCTTAAAAGTATACATAATTATTATGAACATAAGGCCATGTATAAGGAACATCATTGAAAATAAAAGCAACAAATATTCTCCGTGAACCAGTTAGTCCTCAAAGACGGTTAATTATTAATATAAGGATCGAAATCAGAAAGAAATTAAAATATTGAATAGTTACTATATGTTATTCCTTTTCATTGGCAATGCATTGAAAAGGTTTGAGCTTAAATATTCAAAAAAAGAAAATATAATAAGAATTAAAGCAAAGGCCTTAAACAAACTTAAGAGAATTTAAATCAAATTCTTTATTATAAATTCCTTCGAGGGGTTTATTTATAAAGTTGATTTTAACGAAATATCATGTCAAACGAGGCTCAAACAAACATGTTTAAGAGTTCCTTCAATGATTGCAAATACAACAAATTCAAATTAAGGAGGAAAACAAGGGCATTTTAAAACAGCGGAATTATAAAGTTTCCCCCGAGTTTGTTAAACGAACCGCTCTAAAAACAATTCTTCTGATTTTCAAACTTCGTCTATCAACATTCTGTAAAACTTTGTTTTGATTTAACATCACGAAAATTGACTTCAGTCATTTCTCGATCGTGCTTCGAATTTAAAGTTATTTTCATTTACTTTGTATAGATAGTAGTTTTCACATTATTGCAATTCCTATCTTGCTGTTTTGGAAAACAATGCATGTTTTCCCAAGAATAACTTCTGTTGCATTTTTTTAAGAGGTGGATATATTATAAAAATAATACCAAAAGGAAATCTTGTGCTTTACCACGTATATTCACAGTGCCTGGAATACCAAACTTTTCCCTGCAGTTTTTTTTATCAAGTGAGAACATGATGTAGTCTTAGTTAAGAGGTTTGATGTCTCCGAAATTTACAGGCAAAAATATTTTTACTTGCTTCGACCAGTATAAATTTATTGTTATATATGATTTTTTGAAAGCAGATGCGTTTTTAAAAGGTTGACGTAGAACTAGCATAGCTGTTTTTTCATATCAAAATCAGTGGAACAAAATTCGAAAGAAAAATTGAACGAAAAGTTCACTATTACTGGAAACTATTGTGTATGTGGTAAAATCCAATGAACGTTATTCAGATTGATATTAAAATTATATTATAATATGAACAGTATTTTGAGAAATACAATTAGTAAGAATGCGCTTATAATATCATTAAAGAATAAATATAAGTCACGCTTTAAAAAATTGCTATATTTGAAACTGAATTTTTTTTAAAAAAAATGATAATTTTCTGAGTGTGAGATTAATTATTTAAAAGTAAGAAATCGTAAGCAAACAGGAAGATAACGTCATTTCATAGAAACGACAAACAAAAAGCGATTAATATTGAATTTAATTAAATATTTCAAACAATGCTGGCAAAAGAAATCTCAAATGTCATGGGTCAGGTGACTCGCTATCTACCAATGAAAAAACGAGTATTTTTTGTCCGAAAATTTTGGAGACACAAAAAACTCCTAACCAAAACAATATCATATTCTCACATGATAAAAAATTAATAAAAAAGTAAGCAAAATTTTAAAGTTTTTTTTTGACGGAATCTTTTTCAATTTTACAGTTAAATTCTATTTTAATATCATAAAACAGAAAAATAAAAATCTATTCTTAACTATATCATATTTATACCGTAAACTCTTTTTCGTTATTAATTATTTTTAAATGATATTTTATGGGTGCTTTATAATGTATTTTATTGCTTAAGTAAAAATCATTTTCATTTTTGCTATTTATATTTTACTATATATTGTTTTAATTGTAGTGATCAGACATGAAGATTTGAGCTATTTTTTATGTTGAGCAGGTTTAAGTTTAAGGCAAGTTTTTAATAAAATGTTTGAAATTTTATTGTGCTTATGATCAAGGTTTAATTTCAGAACCAAGCAAATATCACCAAAATGTTTTTTATTTCTTAAAAGCGGTTGAAATGTTTTTACTTGTGTATAGCCTATCTTTCCACCTTTTGTGTTAAACATTTCTTTTTAACCTTGTCCATTGCTTCATTGTATCGAATTTTCATGAATCATAATTTTTAATTTTAAAGCTGTTACATCATTTTTGTTAATCACATTAAATGTCTTTTTATTTTATATCTCAACACTTATATCTTAATAAACGAATGCTACTTAAACCTTTTATAATTTTACCATTTGATTGGTGCAATACAGCCAAATATGGCTCTTGAGCCAATAAACCATAAAACAACATCAAAACTAAGGATTGACCGTAAACTCCCGAAATGTGGCCAACGACCACCTGCTAGTGAGGTGTGGAAGTTTTTAGAGAGAGATGCCAGCTCAGATATCGTCCTTGTCATCTGACTGCGATTCAAAATTACGAGATCCGTCCCAAAATAGCCCTGGTGTTGCTTTAAAACGAGACGTTAATATAACAAAAAATAAAAACAAACGAACTAAAACCTAAAAGGTGGCCATTTTTGATCACTGCTAATTTTTTCCTAGGTAATTTTCCGTTAGCCGTGCGGCAGCGAAAAATCATCAAAGAAATTTACCAGAATTCTAGAGAGGTGATTTTTCGCTTTAAAATCACCTTAAGGAATTTGGTGGAACTCTACATTATTTGGCGATTTTTCGCTGCCAACCGATTTACGGAAAAGTACCATCTGTGATATAAATTTATTCATAAATAAGTAAAAAGAAAGCCAGAGAAATGCATAATACAATAAATAGAACACAATGAGACTATTAAAATGCTATGAGCTCAACGCTTATTGAAATTTGAGGCTTAAAAACATTTCTCAGGGTGAGATTTTAACTTCAAGTTACGTGAGTACTTAATTATTATTTTTAATTATCCCATGTACGGGTAGTCTAAGGCACTTAGTTTTTTTAAAATATTTCTAAACATAGGAAATTAACTAAAAACTTGTGACTAAATATTAAAGCTACGTAAAAAAAAGCGATAACTATTTTTCTTTATTGTAGTTTATGTTATCGTTACAAAAATTTAGAGAAATGCATAGTACAATTAATAGAAAACTGTGAGACTATTAAAATACTATAAGCTCTACGTTTATAAAAATTTGA
>JAOUZG010001186.1:1851073-1865568 GCA_026289955.1 Argiope argentata
TTAAAATACTATAAGCTCTACGTTTATAAAAATTTGAAGCTTAAAAACATTTCTCTGGATGAGATTTTAACATTTTTTTACGGAATCCTTAATTATAATTTTTAATAATTCCACGGACGGATAGCCTAAGATGTTTAGTTTTTCTAATATTTCTAAACATAGGAAATAAATTAAAAACATATGACTAAACATTAAGGCTATGTAAAAAAAGCGATAACTATTTTTCTTTACTGTAATTTATGTTATCGTTACAAAAAATTAGAGAAATGCATAATACAATAACTAGAAAACTGTAAGACTATTAAAATACTATAAGCTCTGCTTTTATAAAAATTTGAAGCTTAAAAACATTTCTCTGGATGAGATTTTAACATTTTTTTTTTTACGTAAATGCGTAATTATAATTTTTAATGATCTCACGGACGGATAGCCTAAGGTGGTCAGTTTTTCTAATATTTCTAAACATAGGAAATAAATTAAAAACTTATGACTAAACATTGAAGCTATGTAAAAAAGCGATAACAATTTTTCTTTATTGTAGTTTATGTTATCGTTACAAAAAATTAGAGAAATGCATAGTACAATAAATAGAAAACTATGGCACTATAAATATACTATAAACCCTGCGTTTATAAAAATTTGAGGCTTAGAAACATTTCTGTAGATGAGATTTTAAATTTTTTTTTTGCGTGAATCCTTAATTATAGTTTTTAATAATCCTAGGGACGGATAGCCAAAGGTGGTTAGTTTTTCTAATATTTCTAAACATAGGAAATTAATTAAAAACTTAGGACTAAACATTAAAGCTATGTAAAAAAAGCGATAACTATATTTATTTACTATTCTTTATGTATAACAGAAAAGCTTTCATCATAGTTTACGATTTCAAACACGCATGTGTCATATTCCTAGCACGTCATCTAGAAGCACAAAAAAAAAGCCTCTATTATGCTTCTGCTTCTGTTAAAACCCGTCAGAGGAACTATTTACGGCATTTTCGTCTTTCCAAATGTGACAAGTAATACTAGAGTCACGATTTAAAACTATACTCGACCTCTCCATTTCGGGGGCTTTATGGCAAGAATCGTAAATTCTGCCGCTTCCATCAGCACTTTCATGCAACAGCTGTTAGAAACGTTTTCCGTAATCGTATCCTGTAAATCGTTTTCTCCGCCTCCTTGTAAATCAAGTGACATTAAAGTGTCCTGCTTCTGCACCGGTGAGAATGGGAGGGCTGCATAATGCTGGCACTCTATAAACTAGGCACCGAGTTTAACATGTGTTCGATCATTGCTGGAATGGAGTCATTGTCGTGTCTGGTGGGGTTGACTTCATATAACACAAAAACTATTGTCCAACACGTGCTGTAGGTTAAAGATGACGTGTATTCCAGTTCTTGAGATGCAAATTAAGTCTTTTGTGTGCCGAATGTCGAAGGGAGGTTATAGTTGTTGGGGGTGTTTTAGAATAAAGGCTAAAAGTCAATGTGAGTTGAATGGGAGTGTTAGTTTTATGGGGTTAATCGCTTAACGGTTAGAAGCAATGTCAAGTGTTTTTTAATCCTATTTAGGTGAGAGAGGCAATGTATTTTAGGCAGCATATATCTTTTTAGTAAATTTGTAAAAGCCATTGTTAATAAATAGGCACGTGGCCTGATATTTTGTTAAATTTGTAAAGAAAATTGTTCAATTATTTTTCGAGTTCCTTTTTTTAAAATTTTATTTTGGCTTTACTAGAAGTGTTTATTTGAAGATTTTTTTTTATTTCTCAGAAAAATACGGTAAAAAAAGCCCCATTTTCCCCTCCAAAACAACAAAAACAACAATGCTTTTATTTTACTCTAAATGTTAAATAAGCTGGAATATAATATTTCGATAAACAATTATTTATTTTTGAGTATTCCCTTTTTAAATATTGGAAATATGATTATTATTTCAGGAAAATTGCTTCAAAAAATTACATTTTTTTTCTCTTTATTTTAGCATTTTTCAAAAAAAAAAAGATCCTCAAATATAAAAATAAAAAATAAAAACTACTCAAAAAATATTTTCATTTTCTAAAGTTTTTACAATTTTAAGCTTAAATTTTAATGTAATTTTAATTCTTATACATAATTATATATAAATTATTTTTATATAATTAAAGTTATATATAAAACAATAATGATATAATTCATTAATAAAAATCAATTCAACATTTCTCCTCCCCTATTTTCGTTTCGTAATATTAATTAACATTTTGTTTCAATAAGCAGTCATATGACTAACTGATTTTTTCCCCTGATTTGGCAATTTTTATAGACATATTGTTTTTTCGTTTAAGTATTAAACATTATTCTAAATAAGCTCTTCAAAACAAGAATTATATAATGCTGATTTTAAATATTAGCAATTCTCGGATGCAATTATAAAAGTAGGCATGCATGTTGCATTAAAAAATACTGAATAAATTCATTGATTTAAAATTCCTTTTATTATAATAGTCAGATACTAAAAAATATGTATCTTTGAATAAATAATAGCAAAAAAATATTTTTCCAAAAATAAAAAAAATCTAAAATATATTATTAAAAATTCCAATATATAATTATAATTATTGTATTGCTTCAATTTTGACAAAAAAAGTAAACAGAATTTCAATAACTTTATATAGTTTAAACTATACATAACTAATTTAAAATTCATTGTGCATCACCAATTTTTGTAATAAAACTATATAAATTGATGTAAATATATAATTTTTATAAAAATCTATTTTCTAGATAAAATATTTAGAGCATGCTAGAATGATTATATATGATTAAACAAATAAATGTAAATACTACAGCATAAAATCAAAATCAATACTTTAGTTACTTAAATGCTCATTGAAGGGCTAAAATTCACGCCATTTTCTAACCCCAAAAAATATTAAAAATAAGAAGGAAAATTTGTTAAGAAATTTTTTTTTGGAAATCATTTTGCAGTTCTAAAACTTTTATATTCAGTTCTGTTTTTAAATAATTCTAAAACATTAATATCGTAGTCTTGATTATAATTTCAGAAGTCATAAAAGTGATTAGAACTTTATAATTCATATTCACAAAAATTTTCAAATAATTTTAAGAAAGTTATTTCGAGCATGTAAACTTAAAATGCTAAAATAAAAGAGAAATGCAGACTTTTAAGCTTTTGAAGTAAACATTTCAAAGTATACAACATATTATAAACTATAAGTAACATTTCACCGTCCGTATAACAGACATAATTATAAAAATCAGTAAAAATTTACATAGTGTTATATTTTTAATTCAAAACCATAGTTTACAAAGTTTTTACCACGATCTCCGAAAAACTTTACAAGAATCTCTTCAGGCGGAAAAAACCGAAGAGACAATTTCAAGTGAAAACACCACTTCCATCGTTTTCAGAAAAAGAAAAAAAAAAATAGCTCTTGCGAAAACTCAAAATACATCTCACCAGGACTTTTTTTGTTAAATATTTCTTCAAAACCCCACCTAGAGAAAAGCGGCAAGATATATGTAAACATAAAAAAAATTCTATTTCTCTAATTATTATCATTATTTTTCACGCGATGTCCCACCTCGATCCCTGCGCGAAAATTTCCAGAAATTCTCAACTGAATTTAATTCGGTGACAAGGCAACGGAGCAGACAGACGGACGGATATGGGGAGAAGGTAGGAAAATTATTACTGCTCGGATTGGCGATGGAAAAATACTTCTTCCTTTCCTGAAATTCCCAAACGCTTATACAGGGCTTAGCCATAGGAAAATAAAGCCCCTTAGGGCTTTTCGGCTTTTCAACCGGAATTTATATATGTTCGATGACAAATTCGCACCATACTGTGAGTATGTATAGGTATGTATATGTATAGATATATATATGCAAATGTTTGGGCGCTCATGCGAGCTGATGCTGAGAGCCTGAGGACGGATATTTTTAGATAGATAGAGAGAGAGGAGATTTTTTTTTGCTGCTTTTTTGCTTCCTTTTCCTCTTTTTACTCCTTCTTCCCCAAACGGAGATTTGAAAATTGAACTTTAACGGCTTCTTAAGGGGAGAGGAGTTAGCGATCACGGGACTGTCTGAGCTGTTGACGTGGAAACATTGTGCTAGATGAGAAACATATGTAAGTTTCACACTAGTAGAAACTTGTTTTTGAAGTCGAGTTTTCGAGCTGCCGATAGTGGATTCTTGTTTCGTTTTTTTTCTCTCTTTTCGTTTTTATTTATCTTATTTGACTTTTATATCGCATCTTTTACTCGGCTCGCTCTCTTATTTCCCTCTCTTAACTTAGATAGGAAACTTTCGGAGTTAGTAGGTGAGGAGTTAGGGGAAAGTACTTTTTTTTCCCTTCTTAAATTTTTGCTGCGAGGGCTTTTCCCAAAATCTCATCTTGGATCTGGGATAGCCTTTTTTTTCTTCTTCTTCATGGTTAGATTAGCTGGTGAAGTAAAAGTTGCGCACACAAATTGGAAAGTAAAATTTTGCTAAAAGGTGTTGAAGAATCCATCTCACTTTACTTTGAAGTTGCTGTAATATCTACGAGTGTGTTCCTGTGTGAAATTTAAAATGTTGTTCTGGTAATAATTTTCGTATTTCAAAATCTCTATCATAAGACCTATGAAATAGATCATTGAAACTGTTTTCTAGATATGATCTACGTTACACATATAAATTTATGATCTAAGTATTCCTATGTTTAGATATGAATTTCTGTATCCGAAATATTAAAGCTACATTTTCTGATAATGTTAATACAGATTTATTAATAAATCTTCGCTAACCATTTTCCCCTAAGAAATGATGATCTATAATATATGATAAATGAGATTTTGGGGGGCCTTATATTTTTATAATAGACATATAAACTGAACAATAAAACTTGGAAAATCTTTGGAGTTTTAAACCTTGAATCCTATATTTTTGCCAGAAACTTAACATCTTTGTCAAAATTGACAAGGAAACTTTCAATATCTTATTAAACAAACTATTAATGAAATATTAAAGGAAAAAAACTCACATTAAATATGAGAAAATGTAAATAGGCTTTATTAACTAATTTTCGTATAATATTCCAATGAAATCCTTACTTTTCAGTTTGTAGATTGATTTTATTATTTTAAATTTTTAAATTCTTTTTTAAATAAAAAATTAAGCATTATTTAGGTTTCAATTATTTTTATTTGTAAGAAGTTAATATCTTTTTTATGGCAGTAGTTTCTGATAACATACAAAGGTACAGATTTTATCATTTTGAATATATTTTTATTTAATTGATTTTTATACAAGCATTTTTTTCAGTAGATCTAGAATATCTTTTTCTACTGAGAGGCAAAAATATTTTTTTAGTGAAAAATTTAGCAGTTGAAAAAAATTGATTAAATTTTACACTTTTTGTTTATTGAAGTCGTACAAAATTTAACACATAAAAATATTTTCACGCATGTCAATTAGTTTATTAATAAACCTTTTCAAATAAAATGGGCAAAAAACATTATCAAATAAAAAAAAGGATTTGAATATTTTTTTTTGTCTTTATTTTTAAATCCACGTTTGAAACAGAGTCCTGCTGTTTTTGGCTTTGAAAAATTGATATCGGCTGAATATAGAACTTTTTCAACCATAGCACGCTTTTTTCAACCATATATATCTGTATACGTATTATTCATTAAAGAAATTTTTCGAATGAAAGTATATGTAAAAGTATATGAAGGTAAATTCGGACTAAAAGAAAATAATTTGTTGTTGTTACTTATGGCACTTGCCATTGGGTAAGCCCCTCTGATGAAAGTATCAGTAGATTGAAGCCTAACGAACGTCTCTTGTTTTCGAAGTAGCGCCAACTAGAGCCAAGAGTACGACTTAGATACACACTCTTCACACTTTCGCTTGCAAAGCCCCTTTTAACAAGGCGTACCGTCACACATCTCACAGATAGCACACAGAAGAACAACCATGCCTGAGCCGGCAGAAAATAATATAAACATGGATTTTACAATTTCAAAATGAATATATTGAGTCGCCTAGATTAGTTTTAAAACAAAACAGAGCTATTTTATTGGCTGGACGTGAAACTATTTTATTTCGATTCTATATCTCTTGTACTCAAAATTTGCAGATCTGGTTGATGAAAGAATCAAAATTTTTAAGGCCTGACGGAACAAGTAAGCCATCAAGGCAAGACTTAATCAATTCATGCGACTAGTGAAGTCACAGTCACACAAGAAACGTGACTGAGCCTATCAAGTAAGATTTTACTCCTCGTGCTTTTGTTCTTTTTCGCCTTGTAAGATACATGAGTAAAATTTGTGCCTCATATTCATTACATGAAAATGGAGCAATTCTTTCATAGTCACTAAATTCAAATATGCAGCATTTATTTTGCTAATATTTCTATAACATTATAATAAAAACGTATAAATTCAAAGATTGTTATCTTTAATGGAAACAGGAGAAAAGGAATAAACTTTAAATTTGTTAATTTTTACTAATGTAAATAGTAAAAAATTGTATAATGAATTATATAAGATTATCAAAATTCGTTTCTTATTTGTGTTTTCTTATGAAGCAAGAATTCAATCGAAAGTTTAAAAAAAAAGCATTTTCTGAAAGATAAATATCAATCATCATATCAAGGATAAGTCATATAGCAGACTCTCCGACCCACCACGAAGGCATACGGATTAACCATTGAAACTGAATGACCGGACCGCCTCAACAGCAATTTGTGGGGACTGTAGTTGAGTCTTAATGGCCGTCGTCGGTCTCCGTACAACCCTCCCCGAAGGAAGTACGTCCCGTCATCGATGGGAGGAGCCTAACCCCCACCTATTTGTGTACCCACCAAGGATGAAGAGATCCAACCAGCATACCGGAAGTATTTCATCCTCAATTACGAGGTGCCCCCCACAGAGTAATTATATCAATGATAAGTTAAAAATGAAAAACCGATAGATTTTGTGAAGAAAAAATATACATCTTTATTAATTTTTTTAAAAAATATTATCATTTTTGTTATGTTATCTGTATTAATGAGAAATAAACGGAAACATAAAGTTTTTTTCAAGAATTTTTTTTGATAAGATGGGATGAATGATCACTTTATCAATTATTTACCGTAGATTCACTTACAGTATGTAAGAAAAATTGATAACAGTGAAAACAAGGATTTTTTAAAACCGTATGCAAAATGAAATCATGCGATAAAGAAATTTTATATAATATATGATAGTAGGTGTATTCTTTTGAAAGCTTAAAGAAAAAAAATTTCGGAAAAGTAAAATATTTTTTCCATAATAAATGCGGAAAAAAAAGAAAAAGTGATTTAGTAATAGCTAACCTTTAATTTATGAATTATCAATAGGATAATCAACTTAAGGACGAAGATATCAGGATAGATGTCCCGTTTTTATTATTATAATGACTTTCATAAAGAATAATAATGCAACTATTTGCTGTTGAGCAAATGAACCTTGAAAACTATATTGTTAAAAAATCGATCATCAATTTGAAATCAATCATTACATAATATGTTTCTTAAACCCAAATGACTTTACTGTTTTCAACTTTTTTATTTAATAATGAAAGTGTATTTTAATTAAAATGAACTTAAAGATAATAAGGAAATAATTTACTTTAAAGTATCGCCTTTCCAATTAATATATTTTAAAAAAATATAGTAGCCATTCCTCAGTCTCTCGATGGATGACCATTCCATTATTATAATGACTGTAAACTTGACTGTAATAAATGACTAAAAGATACATTTTACATAAAAAGACACATACTTTCTTCTTACAGACTTAATTAAAAATTATTTTCAGTCAAAATAAAAAAGTTATTGAGAAATTTGAAGATAAGATGTAAATAATCCATTCAAAACTCTGCATTTCCAATTCACCCTAGTTTAAATAATGGCAGTCAGCCTCTAACATCTCGAATGATGACCATCCCTTATTAATGAATACAGACTTGACTATAATAACAAATGAAAGGACACATTTTCTATAAAAGTATATTTACCTGCCTATTTCTTATGGGTTTGATTGTTAATTAGTTTTATTCAAATATTAATTCATTTAGATTAAATGAATTTTTGTTAAGAATTGATGATTCTATGGAAGTGTCGAATATCTGTGTCTGTTCGACCGATGCACTATGTATCTTTTTTACTCGAGAGATATTAGATTGATTAAGTTGTTATAATGACAAGTAATTTTAATTTCAATGTAGTTTTCGATTCCTCCAATTGTTTAACCCAAGCGTTAAGTAAAATCTTCTAATAACCATTAGAATGCCGTCAATTTAGGTATACTTTGTTTACAGGCGACATATTTAAGTATATTTTGAGTACAATAAACATATATTCATTTTCCTAATGTGTAAACATTTATATTAATGATCGACACTTGTCATATATTTTAGCGAGATATTCAGCTGACGTGAGAAGCATCCGTTGAAAATGTCTAGCTGATCCCTCTCCTTTTTTTGCATATCACTGTTTACCTTTATTATACTTTTCTGTATTTTTTCTCAGAAAAAAGTTTCACTCCAAGAGGAAATGACATGAATACAGAGATTTGAATTTCCAGCCTGAAGACTAAAGGGGTAGTTTAGAAGGGTAGATAGAAGAGAGGTGGGGGGAGAGATAAAGTTTATTTGGGGGAAGGGAAGAGCGAGAAAAAGGGACCTAAAAATAAAAGACTAAAAAAAAAAAGAATTGTATTTTCGCATCAACGTGCTGGGAATGCAAAAACCGGTTTAAAACCAGTTACTAAGTGCTATAGAAACGGATGGCTATATAGATAGCTATCTTCCACCCCTCGAAAAAAAAGGGGGGAAATAGCAAAAAGAAAGATGGAAGAAAAGGGAGTTAGAGATTTTGAAGCACCCAATTCTCTGATCTTCTCTTCCCCGCCGCACTCTTCCCAAACCCTTTCTCGCTGTATTTCAGTTTGTTATCCATGGCTTTTTTAGCAGCACGAACGAAGAAAAAAAAAGGGAGGATACTTTGGAAAAAGATTTAAGGAAACTAAGTAAAAAAAAATACAAAAAATACAAGAAAAAGTATCAAAATCGAAACGAGTAATGCATGCACGGATAAACCCAAAAATTTTAGTCTTCGAAATGCAGAGCGAGATGCATCATCTGCAGATCTGACTTTGAGGGGGGTTGGAGTGAAACGCAGCAGCTAGAGGTAAAGGGGAGGGGGAGGAGAGAGAAAAGTGGATCTATATCCCTTTTCCCATCCCAACTCCGTCAACCCTTTTTTGACTTGCTTTTTCTCTCTCTCTCTCTTCTTTCCCTAGAACATCAAAAGGATGTACTTCATCTACGTCAATGTAAAGAAGTGAATTAAATCTTTTTCGAAATGTTTTTCTAATCTAATTTTCTTCACTGACGGAAGATTAAAAGATTTCGAGTTATGAGATATTCATATTCATATTTTGGAAAGTTCTGGAATAAAGTTCAAGTTGATGGACATTTTTGAGAATATATTTTGAAACCGATGAAAACGTATTAGTGGCATGCTTGGTAGGATAAACTAGCAGAGGCTTCCCTCCACCCCCATCCTCCAAGTGATTTATAAATTAGATTCAACTGTTTACAAGTTATATGCGGCTACAAACAAATAACAACCAAAGGAAAATGAGAAATGAAATCATTTCGATCAATAACATCAACAGTATTAAAAACATATTTTAATTCAAATGTTAGACTTGAAGATGAAGATCATATGAAAATGCAAATGTTTCTTTGTATGTTTGTACATTAAGCAGAATACACTAATTGGTGTGGCTGAGAATCGTCTGCTTTTATTCCATTCATGCAAAAGCTCAAGATTTACTTGCTTCTAGGAAGAGCTAAAATACAAAACTTTGGATACATATGAACATGAAGTCTAGGGTTGTAGCTAATTTTCCTTTGACGTTAATAAAAATAAAGTTTGGGAAATAATGTTGTTTACACGTTTAGTTTTATAAAAAGCTATATAAATTTTACTATATAAAACAATACTTTGTTTCAAGCTTGCTTGAAAATCAGTGACGGAATATTCTTATTCCCACAGACACTGATGAAAATCTAAACATTTCAAAATATACATAGATGGCCTGTTAAAAAGGGTAACCGAAGAACGACATTTAAAATTGAAACCTTTTAAGAATATAATTGAAGCACCTTATCTTATTAAAAAAATTAGAAAAAAATTCAAATATAATTTATTTAGTTATGAATTTGAAATTAGTGTGATGTTCCCCTATTTTTTAAAAGAATAACATTTAACCTTCATATTGCAGCATCCATACATTCTGACTTTTCGTTCGTTAATTTCATTCACACGAACCCTGAAATATTTTCTCCATTTTGTTTAATGTTTCCGATTTCAGTAAAATAAAGAGATTTAATACCGTACCAAACCTGCTCTCTGATATAGTTAGAGATTATTATTAAAGATGAAAACAATGTGATAAGACCAAAAAATATATACTATCGAGAAAAGTTTCCAATCGTCCATAAATTTGATTTCCAGGTTTTGACCAATCTCCACATGTTATCCCTCCCTCAGTTCGAAAAACGCATTTTTGGAAAATGTCCGTCTGTGTTTGAAAAGATAATTCAAAAATACTTTGAGTAGATGAATGAAAATTGGCATGTGATCTTTACACCAATTTTCTAGATTTCTATCACATTTTCAGCAAAATTCGTTCCTAGGAAGTCCATCTGACCAGCCGTTCGAGTATAAATTAACATGATTACAACAAAACGAAGAAAGCTTTATAGATCGACTGTCAGAATTAAGATCTATAGTATTGACAACTTTCAAATTTTGTGCCCAATCCAATTAGGGATTGATAGTCTGTTGATTTGTCTCATTAGAATTATGTAAACGCGATAACTCAAAAATGGAATTACTTAAATATATCAAATGTAACATGGGAATTTGAGATTATAAATGTAATTTTGTGACAATTTTTTGTGTCATTCAATTGAAAAAAATGCCTCGAAAACAGAAATTCGATTTTCATACTTTAGTGACCATATGCCAAGAATTAATCGACAAAAAGTTCCCCAACGATGATACAATAGATTCAGCAACGTTTAATATTTAGTAATTATGTAAGCCAATATTAATGCAAGATATTTTTCAAATAATATCTTTATTAGGGAATATCCGAGAAAGTTTTGTGGAGGATAATAAGGTTAATTGAGCTAAGATGAAATTTGAACAAGTCTTTCGGAAAAAAAAATTCACATCTTATCCTCTTCTTGCTAAATATTTATTAATAGAAAGTTTGAAACAAAATTTATCAGTAGATTTGGGCTCAAAGGTGGGGTAAATGAGGGATGGTTTTAAAATCTTGCAACAAACTATGAGAGTAAATCAAGCTTATAGAAACATGACGTTTCTCTTGTAAAGCATGAAGCGTTAAGAAAAAGGGGGAATTTTTTTATAGATAGGGATATTTTTTATAAAGTCATGATTATATTAAAAAAATGCTATGATTATATATAAAAAGCACTGTCTACAGTGTATCCTTCTTTGATGCTGATAATTTTTTCACCATTTATGAAACTTTCCATTTCTGAAAATTACATTTCAATAAATCGAAAAAGGTGTTATCCTTTGAATTAAAAAAAATGGACATGAAAAGCAATTGTTTACATTATTCTTGAGTTTATATTGTACTTTTCAAAACTGAGTTGTTGTTTTGCCCATCATTCTGAAGCCTTTATCTTAATTGTGAGACCGGAACTGCTGTTTTGCATCATTCTTGAACACATAACTGCGATAATTGTATCGCCATTTTGTACAAAATTCTTGTTCTTAAGCCTTAAGCTTGAAATTTGAGTTATTATTTGTCACCGTATTCTTAAACCTATACATCAATTGTTGCAACTTTGATAAATAACTCTGGTGTTGCTTTGAAACAGGTCGTTTATGTGACTTAACTAAGCTATATTAAACTTCACTTCCGTTGCTATGCAATCATTTTTTACATCATTTTTGCAACTATTCCTTAACTATAAAAGTTGAATTGTTGTTTACCACATCGTTCATGACTGAAATACTGGCATTTATTATTTCATTTTTTGATTGGACGCTGTAATCGACAAGTACTCTTAATATTTAATTATATATATCTTTTTTGATTATTCTGTAATTCGCTGACCCATTTATCTCTCTTTAGCCCATGTTCTATTGCTAAAATACCTTTGTTTTTATTTGTAAGCCTTTAATTCAGACCATTAGATATAATCATTAGATCATTAGATTAATAATTAGATATAAAAAGCAATTGTTCAGCGTAATAATCCTTTAGATATAAAAATATTCCATTTGTGAATGAAAAGGATCGTCTTCATTTTCACAGAAAATATATCATTTTAATTTGAAAAATCATTGATATTTTTTTAAAAAATATAATCTGTTTGAAAATATTTTAAATCACTGTGATTCATTCCAGTGAATAATTTTAATTTGAAAATCATTGATATTTTTTTAAAAAACGTAATCTATTTGAAAATATTTAAAATCACTGTGAATCATTCCTCATTTTCAGTAACCACGACAAGATATGTTGACGTTCTGGCTACATAAGATGTCATCGCTCAATTAAAAATATTATTCATAAACTTAAAAATCAAAATGAAAAATGCGTTGAAATATTCTAAATAACTAACAAAAAATTCCACTGTGAATGTATAAATACCAAATATGAATTTAAAAAAACTTTTAAAAATTGGCAAAAATTAAAATTTTTAGAAAATTATTTCCACCAACAAAAGATCGATTATTTCTGGAGTATTCAATGTGACTGATTAAAACGTTTAGACACTTTTCAAAGCTTCCATTTCATCGCCTGTTATCGGCGAAAGTTAACACGGCGGCACATCCCCAGGGTGTCTATTATGTGCACGCGCAGCTAACGGTCGTCACTGATCCGTTTCAAAGGTGTGCTTGCCTTTCACCACGAAACCCGAAACCCATTGTGAGTCTCTCTGACTCCACCACGTTTGGGATACGGTTGGATGAGGCCCAGGCTTCTGCATTTCCTCGATCGACACGGAGTAATTGAGTTATGACTCGCACATTCTAGCGTCAGAGGGGCCGTTTTTTTTACCTCCCTTATTCTTTAAAAATATCTTATTGGATCATAAACGTTTTGAAATGCTAATTAGAAACATTCACACGTTTATTGATAATTTTTATATTGATGTCATTTAACTTCAGCATAAATGTAGATGTTGTTTTAAAAAACCTATTAAACATATATAACAAATAGAATTATTATTAAAGAAAGACGGCTCTATTCTTTGTTTTGAGATTGTTTTCTAGTTTTGGATCTGACTATCAGATGAATCATTTTAATTTCTTTTTCATGTAGTTTTCTTCCATACCCTCTTCGTTCATGCCGCAAAAAAGTTAATAAAACTGAGAATTTTGTTGTTATTTTTAATAATTTTTAATAATTTTTCTCCTGTCCCCTTTTAGCATTTATCGTAAATTATTTCTATAAATAAAAAAACGAGTAATTTTTAATATTGATGTCATTTAACTCCAGCATAAATGTATGATGTTGCTTTAAAAAAACCCATTAAAAATGCATAACAAATAGAATTATTATTAAAGAAAGAATGCCATGTTCTTTGTCTTGAGATACTTATCTTGTTTTGGATCTTATTACAGATGAATCATTTTAAATTCTTTTTATGTAGTTTTTCTCATACCTTCTTCACTCATGCCGCAAAAAAAGTTGATAAAACTGAGTTTTTTTTGTTATTTTTAATAATTTTAGTCCTGCACCCCTTTTATGTAAATTGATCGTAAATTATTTCTTAAATAAAAAAAACGAATAATTTTGTCTTTGGCATATTTAGGCGAAAGTTTGAAGGAGATCATCAATATTAATGAAAACGTCGCTAGTAAAACTTTATTTCGTAAATTTAGCTTGTTGTTAGTTAGAATTGTCGTATTTACATAACTACAAGAACATATTTTTCCTATGGAAAAACGTGATCTGAGATTTTATACTTCATCCAGTTATGGTTCTGAGATAAGGTGAAAAATCAATCAAATTCTTAACACCTATAATTTATAGTATTAAAATTCATATAAACGAAATTACTGATAATTTTTAAAAAATGGGAAAATGGTTTGGACAGTAGTAAATGAAAAATATAAAAATCATTTACTGTAAAATAACTGATTTTTTTAATGTTTGCTACACTTTCTGTATACTCCGTGCACAGGAAGGTGAAAAATTCTATCACTTTTTTTTAACTGATTAAAGAATAGGATTATGCAAAATAATTTTTGTTATACATCAAATATTTAAAAAAATGACACACTTTCTTCAAAATATTTATTTGGTTTCTTTGATTTATTTATAAAAAAAGCTTTTCACAACCCTTTTTTTTTCAGATTGTTCAACAACTATAGTACACACACACACACACACACACACACACACACACACACACACACACA
>JAOUZG010001186.1:1865578-1878230 GCA_026289955.1 Argiope argentata
CACACACACACACACACACACACACACACACACACACACACACACACTGAAACACATCTCTATATCGGTCAGTTTGAAAAATATAAGCAAGTAAAAAAGAATTCAGACTGGATAACAGTATTTCAATAAACATAACATTTAAAGAGGATAACAAAAATTGTTAAAAGCAAGCTTGATATGTGCTATATATATAGATATGTATATTGTTATATATATTGATATGATCTACATTGTCTGATTGCTAGAAAATCCTAGCAACGATGTGAACGGTGTGTAGACAATGCGACCGGCATCCGAACAGCTCAACCCGGAAGGCCCTCAAAATCAGCACTGCTAACTGGTGGCTTATCGGAAATAATAATCCCATGTTCGTTCCTATCGGCGTATAACATAAGCCAGACGCTGTAATTGACATGGTCATTACATGATGTGCCTTGGCCCAGTCCTAAACTTGGGGCCTCCACAATAGGGGGTTGAGTTATGGCAATATGCACGACGGGGGAGCGTTAACCCCCTGTTGCAAACCCCATTCAACCTTCCCCCTGTTAAAATTCCCCCTAGCTTTTGTATCCCTCCCCTTTCGTAGGAACCATGCGACTGGCACTTCTTAAATAGATGAGTTAATTCCGCGCCAATAGACACGGGGTAGCGATGTTTTGTAGCCTGTAGTATTATGAAGGACTTAAAAACTGATTTTTTTTCCAGAAGATAAAAAAAAAAAAAACTAACCAGGAGAAAATACGGAATTTCTTTGTTAATGAATAATATTATTTTTTAGTTTTATTTTTTTTTTCTGGACTCCAGAACTTAAATCATCGAATTTTATTTTATTTTTTTAAGGTCTGGGTGATTTTTTTTAGAAGGGGTGTAATTATTACTTTCCTGCTGGCAGATGTGATAAATAGATGCGTTTTTTCTTGTCATCGTTTTTTTTTCTTTCTTTCTTTTTCTTATACGTTGAAAAACGGCCAACTTTTAAAAAATTACATGGTTTAAACATCATTGAAGAGAGGCGCAAGTATTTTATGGACGCAGAAGACTTTTTTTCTTCTTGACTACATGATTAAGAAAAACCAATAATTTACTAAGAAAAAAAAGTAATATAAGAGTATGCTCAGCAAAAACGGAGATAATTGTGATTTTAGCGGAAATAATAAAGCCCTGTTTATTTAAAAGCGCACAGAAATCATATAGATATAGGTTGTTTAAAACTGAAAATTACTTCAAAGATATGCAATTTTTTTTTATCTTCATGAAAAATTCTTAAAATGAAAGAAATGTTTAAGCTTTGAAAAAAAAAAATCCAGAAAAATAATTTTTTGGTGGAGAATTTATTCGAAAAAACAGTTAAGTTCAATTTTGAAATGGAATTATAGCTCTAAAATACCGTTTAAGACATGATGATTATTCATGGGTGGATTCATATCGGTACCATTTTTAAACATTTTGGCTGTTTGCTTGCTGTTTTGTAAAAATCTTACTTATTTTATTTATAATTTTGGTTTTCTCATTTGCTTGGTATGTTATGGATTAGTCAAATTTTATTTTTGAGCTTTAGTTTCTTAAATATAACTTTTCTAATTCTATTCCCCTTTTCAACTTTTCTGTAGTGCCTTATATTTAATTATATATATTTATACTTATATTTTATATCTATATATTTATACTTATATTTAATTATAAAACAAGTAATCGAGGAATACAATGAAAATGAAACAGTACATTAATTCAATTATTAATCGTAGTATATATATATATTATTTTTTATCTCTGTCTTTAATAATAATAAAGATGGATGGATATGTGACTGTTTATTTGTGTTGGCACCGTGTTGTGACTTATCGTTATGTTTAATGCTACCAAATTTGACTCAAATATAATTTGATGCAAATTTATAATTTTTATAAGCTTATTACTTCTACTAATGCTAAAGAGTATTTGTATATGAGGGCGCGTGTGTCCGTTTGGCGAAGAGTTAACAACAATGCAAGTATTTTAGAAGACAGAAATAAGTACTTCGGAATGGAAATGTGCAGTTTCATGTTGAATTTTTAAACTAAATTTTGATTAAATAAGAATTAAGCTAAATTTTGAGGTATTGCAACAATTACTTCCCGAAGTAATATTGCACAAAAATAATTTTTGCACTGTTTGAAAATTTAAATAATTATCTTTACAATGATATCACTTAAATAACTATGCAAATGTTTCATAATTTTTAAAAATTTACTTTTGTCTCATTTCCAAAGATATTACATTTCTTGAAATTCAAATAATGTACATTGTTGCATCAAATCTTTAACAAAGGGATATTTCATTTGCTGAAAGCTAAAGGAAATGGTTTTTGTCTTAATATTTATGTAATTTACTTGAGAAATAAATGGCGAATCACAAAAATTAGAAGAAAAATAACCCCAAAAATTATGCTTTCAATAGCTATATGATGTCATGAAAGTGATCTTCTTTAGGAAAGTGTATGTATGTAATAAATCGAAAAAAAATGTAAGATTATGAAAATAACATGATTTTTGTTGTCTGACAATTTGACGGAATTATGGACACGAAATTACGTCTAAACGATTTAATAGAAATTAATATGATCAATATAACTGGCGAACCAACTGGTCGGTAAAAGTGGCTCATATTAAATAAAAAAAATTACAAAAATTTCTCATATTACTTCCACAAACACATTTTTTGAACTTTTATCATTGTTATTGAAAGCTTACTAAAAAAAAACCCATGAGCAATCAAAATGTCATTACCGATTAAGATAGTCAACAAAACCCCTGTAACAGTGCGCCACCTGGCGATTATATTGGGAGATTCAAGAGAGTCGGAGAAATAAATAAATATAAAATAAACAAATAAACTAAAGTTTTTTAAAAATTCCTCTTGATATACTGGACAAAGGTCCTTTAAATTTCCGTTACTATTTGGCAATATAAATTGATGATGTTTGAAATAGTCAAAATTAAGGCTTGAAAATCACTTTTCAGAACCTAATTTTCAAGTTATTGTAGCTACCGAAAAACTTTGTAAACAAAAGTTGTTCATCGTAATAAGGCGCTAATTTAGATAATTGGATTTATTTTTCTACCCTCCATTTTAAGAATGTTATAGTAGCTAAACGAGAATTTCTACACCCACCATTTGCATCCCCCAAAACACCCGATATTTTTTTTATTTCCAACAACATATTCTAAGCCTGTTAAAATTCGTACTCTAGTTTTTTTAAAAAAAAAAACAAATCTTGTCATGAGAATCATTGCTTATACAATAGGAATTTACCTATCCTGTAAGATATCCTATAGGAATCATCCTATAGGAATTTACCTAAAAAAAGTAAGCCCAGCTTAGAGTACGATTGATAATGGTTCGTATCCGTCATGATGTGTTTATTGAAGTTTATTTCACCAGAATATGTCAGCTGATATTTTATTATTTTACTTCCACGTGTATATACATTTATCATTATGAGTGTTATAGTCCGTATTTGTCACGTAGTATTTGTTGCTGAATTTTTAAAAAATTTAAAAAAAAATATTAGAAAATATATTTTTGAAATACAAGTCGCAACCTTTTAGTTGATGTTATTGAGTTTTATTCCGAAAGAACCAAATATACTGATGAAATATGCCATAATTTATAACAATTCGAAAATCAACCTTTAGTTAAGGAACTACAATTTTAAGATGATTTATTGCTTTATAAGTACGATGAAATTTATAGTCTTAAAGTCTTTATAAAGATTGTTTACACGAGCATTATACAGAAACAGCTTCGCTAATTGCAGAGTTTGCTATCAAGAATATTTTTAAGAAAGCGATAATTAAGAAACTTTAATTTCTTCTTATGCAGAAACTGTCGTAAACATACATATTGTGTAGCTTAATAAGAATGGAATTATTTTCATAAAGTAAGTTTAATTTTTTGAGAAAAATGCTTGAAATCTATGGGAAACGACTTCATTAAAAATTTCCTCACGCTTTTTAGTTTCAGAAATTACAAAATCCTTAACAAAAGATAATTTCTTTGTTTCTGAACTGCGTTTTAATATGCATGTCACATGCACGAGTAAAAAAGTTTAAAAAATAGTATGGAATTTTTTTTTTTTTCTGTTCCTTTTTTTATATTTTTCCTCGAGACTAGTTACCTGCAAAAAAGTTATCAAAGAAAGAAAGGAAAAAAAATAATTCTGCCTTAATTATGAAACTTAACAAGCTGAAAAGATACGGACTTTAACTTAATAAAGTTATTAAGTGAGAACGAAGAGCGCAATTTTTTTTCTGCCACTCCAGAAAGTTTTTTTTTTTTGTCAGTAGATTAAAAAAAAATAGCACTTATAAAAAATTCAGCTATTGTTTTCTAAAAAATAATTACTGCATAAAAAGTGAATGAAAAGTTTTCAACTCTTTTCTCAAGAATAACCAGGGCTCCCTTGAAAAGATGCTCTCATACATATCAATTACTTCAACATGAAGAGGAGCCTTTGGTTTAAAAAAATAATAGAGTTGCCTGAAAAAAATTAAAAATATAATGCTTTTATAGGAACATCTACTTTTGCACAATAAATCGGTTTCTTGTATCGGATTTAAATATAATTTTCAAATGAGAAATTTCAACATAAAATTCTGACAGTTTTTGAAAAGTTAACACGAATATTTAAAGATTTAATAACAAAAAAAAATCTAAGAAGTAAAATATCATTAAATTAATTTGTAATACATTAGTTTCTATTTTAAAGCATAATAATCTGAAATTTCTCTATTATAATGAATACTTCGTTTTATGTTGTAGTATTCTTATGTTGTATTCTTATTTTCAACAATACTGATTGAGTTGTCATAGTTGTTTTTTATGGCACGTGCAATGGACGAGCTCGTTGAGGCAGTCAGCGATTTAAGCCTAATCAAAGTCTCTTGCTTTTTGTAGTAGCGCCAACTAGAGCCAAGAGTATGACTTTAGCTACTTACTCACCACATTTGCTTGCACAACCCCTTTTTACGGGGGGGGTGCACATTCCCACTCTTCACAGATAGAACACAAACAACAACCAATCCCGAACTGGGACTCGAATCTGGGACACCCAGATGACCGAGGAGATGTGCTACACCTATGTCAGGACGCCGGCATACTGTTTTAGTAGTTTTATTTATATTAGGACACTTAAACACAACTTGAATAATACTATTATAGATAATTACTATTTTAATAAATTAATTTAGATTGGAGAACTTGAAACTTCACCACTTTTTCTCCCCGGCTGTTACAGTCTTATAGAAAATTATATCATGTGAATTACTGAAAACCATTAACTTAGTTTTTACTCCCTGAATGGTAGGGGAGTGTTTTTTTCAACAATACTGTGTGAATAATCCGTTTGTATCTACTGTCATTTTTTTAGGTATAGAAATTTCGTTATACCTGTGAATATATTATATAATATAAAATTTATTATTTACCATCTATCTTGTGTTGTTTAAATTATCTTATATCTGCTCTGTTTATTCTATGTAGGGGCGTTTCTGTTAAAATCAAGATTCGTGATATCGTAGTACCATTAAAAATTGAGTGTCTAGGTAATCTGCTCAATCTATGTCTTTTGCTTTATTATAATTTCTCTTTTTAAATCCTCATTTAAATTGCACTGGCAATTAAAGATATCTTTCTATTATAGTTTTCAATGAGAATGAATTTTATTTCATTGCAAAAAATATATATCTCTTGTTAAAAATTATATAAAAAGTATTTTTTAAAAATTGTCAAAATTAAAAAAAAAACTCAATTATGTTAATTTTATCAAAAAACATTTTATTTAAATTTTAGGAACTACAAAAATTAATTTTGAGCTACTTGAAATCATCGCATAAAAATATTTAAAAGCTGCCTAATTTTGGATTAATTAAAAATTTTTACAAACATCTCGGTGGGTAAATTTTTATCACATATACACATGCTCTCTCTTTTTTACGCGCGCACACATACTTACCTTATCTCCCCCCACACATGCATACACTCACTCATTCTTTCTCACACATAGAGATATATACTGTCCCATATACACACTCTCTCTCATACCCAATGCTCTCCCTCTTCCTTCCTCCCTCTCTCTATCACGCATACACATACTTTCGCTCTCCCATATACATTCTCTCTCCCATACACACATACTCTTCCTCCCCTCCCCCTCTCTCACACACACATACTTTCGCTCTCCCCCTCTCTCTCACACTCACACTTTCCTTCTTCACCTTCCTTCTCTTTCACACATACACATACTTTTCATCTCCCTCCCTCCTCCTCTCTCTCTCACACACATGTACATTCTCCCTCTCTCTTCCTCCCCTCTCTCTCACACACACTCATACTCTCCCTCTTCCCCCTCTCTCACACTCATACTCTCCCTCTTCCCCCCCTCTCACACTCATACTCTCCCTCTGCCCCTCTCTTTTTCACGCATACTTTCCCTCTTCCATCCTCCTCCTCTCTCTCTCACTCATACATACTCTCCCTATCCCTCCCCCCTCCTCTATCTCTCACACTCATACTCTCCCTCTTCCCTTTCTCTCTCACACTCATACTCTGCTTCTCTCCCCTCACCTCCTCCCTCCTCTCTCCCTCTTTTTCTCCCTCTCCCCTCTCTCTTTCACACATACTTTCCCTCTCCCACCCTCCTCCTCTCTCTCTCTCCCTCATACATACTCTCCTTCTCCCTTCCTCCATCTCTCTCTCCCACACATACTTAAATTTGAAAATTCAGTAAGGATATGAGTGCCGAGAATGAGACACAAATCTGATATACAGTGAAATGTACAACTCACTAATAAATTAATAAATAACTTTTTTTGTGAGAAACTGGAAAAAAAAACTGAGATACTAATCAACAAATTCATTTAAGACATTATATGGTGAAGGGTAAACTAACAAGTGAAATCTTGTACAGACAGAAAACATGTTAATAGAGAAAAAATAATTTTAAAAAACTCGCAAAACCTCGCTAAAAGTATCAAAAGATATGCATTTGTCATTCCAAAAAGAATAACTACTATAAAATAATGCTAATATAAAATGGAAGAAAAAAATACGGTATATTTCTGAAGAGTTATATATTTCATATAAATGGATTTAAGATTTTTCTATTTAGACAGTGAATTATGTATCTAAGAGAGGGTATTTCCCTAATTATTATTTTATACTTGCAATTTTCCAAAGTTTCAACAACTTTACATAACAATTTATGTAGATTTTTATTTACAACTTCTCTCAGATTGCGAAATCACACAACCACATATCAAACATTGAAGAAAAAAAATATTAATAGCATCCATTCTTCTAAAACTGTAATTAGTCTTCACCTTTTGTGCCACAGAGACAATTCAACGTCTCATTCTTTCAAAATACCTAAAAGCTAAGTGAATTAAAACCATTTCCCCATAAGCGAGAAGAATCCTTCGTGTTTCTTTCAAAAACCTCTAAAACTTGCTACAGAAAAATAACCAACTTTTGTTCCCCAAGGAGTAAAAATGACGCCCTTCGTTCTCGCCCACAAGCATTAATCAAAAGTCTGAACCTCACTAAACGGCATATTAGGGATAAAAACACCGAATTCTGAAATTTGTGGCATGCCGCGTATGACACGACAATTACAGAGTTTACACAGGCGGTGATCACGAGGGTGTGAAGGCAACTCATAATTTTGGACGTCCTTAATGTTTAGCTTTAAGTTATTACGTGACAGAATGTTATTGTTGCTGTTGTTGTTCTTGTTGTAGTTAGAAAGAATTAAAGGCAATTAAGTGACTGTGAAGAAAATATTATTTCATTCCATTTGGAGCTCTCTCTCTCTCTCTCTGAAGATTTTAAGGTATTTAATTCAGTGAGTGAAGAGTTATTTTTGACATTTAATTATGAGTTCTTTAAATGTGTTTCCAGTTTGTTTTTAGTTTCATTCGCTTCTTTTGTTGGATTTTGAATGAGTTGAATTCTTTCAAGTTGGATGCTCTTATTTACAGTTGTTTGGAATGAACACGATTTTAAAAAAAGTGTCTCAACAAGTAAGTTTCAAAATTTTGATGAATTCTTTTCGTTTCATAATTAATCTTAATCAAAATCAGACTAATTATATTTTGATTTTCTCTTAACTGGGAGTTCTCAAAGGAAAACTTAAAATTTGCCAGCCGATAGTATTAATTATATTATTTGACTTTGAAATATAAGCGTGATTCCCCCCCCCTCACTTTCTATCCAGGGCCAGTTTAAACCAAGAAGCTCTTAATAATTCAGCACACCTATCCATACTCAAACTTCCAAAACTAGATATATTTTTATAATAATTTCAATTCTAATATATTGGTAAGCAGTTTCAGGTTCCAAGTTTTTAACACATTTAAATTTAATCAGATTATTTCTAAGAAAATTGAATTTATTGTCTTAAAAAATTATATTCAGAGGGTAATTTTGTACAAAATGATTAAAAGAAATATATATATATATTTAATTCTATCAAAATGATATTCCATAATCACGGGATCGGACCTTTTCTGAATTATATAACAATGTATTTTGTTTTTTTCGTGTTCCGTTTTCAAATGGAAGGACGAGTGCAGTAGCCTCTGAGGGTACATCAGAGGGCAGAAGACTGACTTAAAGCTCACATACATCACAAACCCTTTTTACAGGGCAAATTCATTTATCCATAGATTGTAATTTAGATCTGGAACAGAGAACGATCACCTCTGGCCCAATAACTCCAATTACATTACTCTTGGCATGGAGGACTCACCACGACAGATTTAACGTGTGTCACCTACAACACATATGGAGAATCTTCGGCTGGTGGGTTCGATCTTGCAGCCCAAGGAATGCGAATCCAACACCCTACTAACCAATCTAACCTGGCCCGATTTGTTTTGTTGGAATTATCGAACAACATATCTTGTTAGAATTATGAAATAATGTATATCAAAACTTGTTAGATATATTAATTATATATCCTATTAGAATAATACCCCAGATATTAAGCTGTATTTGATTTTATTCGAAAAAGATAAAGAGTACTACCCATCCATACAAAGAAAAATTTGAATTTTTTGAGGGTCATTATTTTCCAACAAATGGAGTGCCTAACCTTGAAAGTATTTCCAGGACTTTCTACAGCAATAGAAAAAAAAATGCTAAGTGGAGATAATGATGGTACTGAAGGAAACAAAATAAAATAAAATGGAAAAGAATAAAACGAAAATGAAGGTAAAATATTTTTATATTCCTAAATTTATAAAAAAATTTACAAATTTTACTGTTACTATACAGTAAAAATTTGGATTGTTATGCAAATCCAAATTTTTACTGTATAGTAACAAATAAAGAGTCAAGAGAGTAAAATAGTCTTGTAGGTTAGACAAGTATCTTTTCACGGAAAACTTGTTGAAATACATGTTAGTGTTCAATATATACTAGTTGACATTGGTGGCTAATAAAATTTTAGTTAAATCATTTATATAATTTCATATCCATGATTTTATTAAACTATCAGACATTAAAACATGCTATTTTAATGTCTTACTTAAAGTCTCTTTATTCTGTACATGAACTTCCGTAATGAAGAGTAGCCCCATGACACCATAAAGCTATTAAAAACACAAATGCGTGGTTCATCCATCTAAATTTAGTGGCAATATAACTTCACTAATGATTCCTCTTGTAAACTACGCAAATATTAAATAAAATACTTCATGCTTAGCTTTCAACAACAAAAAAAGAGATACTGGACAAAAAATATTTGAGGAAATTGTGGAAACGATGAGAACAACAATGCAATCTATTATTAGAAATTTGATAAAAATATTTTTTAAAAAAAATAATTCCAAGAATTCTGGGAAATTTGTTCGATTGTTACTAAATTGGTACTATTAAAAAGCAATTTTGTTAAAAAAAATTTTAATTGTATAAAATTTATTATTTATAACAACATTTTTGGAATTACCACAAGAAAAGGTTAAAATTCATCTTACTTTTAATTAATTGTTTTCTAAGATAGCGTTTTTATCCTTCCAGATATAAAGTTTCTAAACTTGGTTATTGTCGATTAGCAGTTTAGACTATAATACTCCAGCAATGGCATGTACTCACACAACTCACACACACAGAAACTTTTACTCACACCCAAGAAAGATGATTCTATTTAATACCTGTGTAGTGTAAAAGCCGAATAAAAAATAATAAAGTTACAACATTCCGAAATATAAGGGATAGATGACCCGTACAGTTACGCTTTTAGCAAAGGTTGTTTCTTCTGGCATTTGCCATAGACAAGCTCACTTAGGTTGTTAACGATTTAAGCCTAATCAGCATTTCTTGTTTTGAAGTAGCGCCAACTAGTGCCAAGAGTTCGACTTTTACTACTCACTCATCACATTCACCAGCATAGCCCCTTTTTATAGGGGGCACATTCACACACTTTACAGATAGAATACAGAACAACCATGCCCGAACTGGGACTCGAATCTGAAATGCCCAGATCACAGAGAAGACGCGCTACCCTGGCTAGAAACCCGTCTTAATAATGGTACAATATTATAAAGTTGATTTCCATTAAAAATTATGTATACAATGAACAGAACAATTATATAACATTTAAATTTATGCGATTTTAATGCCTGTCAGCTTTTAGGAATCATAAAATCGCATTTAGACTACTTATCCGAAATTAATTGTAAGTAATATCCTTAGCGTACCAGTTGATCTCCAAAGGCGACAACTTATAATTGAAGTAAATTCCTATTTTCTTTTTTATTGCCTCTTGGTAGGCCTACTTTAGTTTGAAAGCGTAACATTCTTTTATTTTTTTCTGGAACATTCTATTACTGAACATTTACTGAAAATGCAGGTAACAAAAATGCAGTAATACAACCTTTTGAATATTGTAATATGGCACGTATTTTTTAAAAACTATTTTATTTAAGTCATCTTTAAATTGAAAAGTCATGCGAGCAGTGAGAATATTTTATCAGCAATATTTCAATTCAATCATAATTTTTATTTTCTTTAAAGTATTATCCAGAATTATTCTGAAGACAATAAACTGCATCAAAGTCCATTTAGTTTTAAGTTAAAGGTATTATTTTTAAAGTCTTGAGTGATGGTGAAAAGCTAATTATTGTTTGTGAAATAGTTATGAAAAGCTTATAAAAATTATTAAATACACAAAATATTAAAAGATTAAAAAAGTTACCATTGACATTAATAAAGTAAAATAAGGGAAGGAAAGAAATTAACCGCTAATTTTTAAATTAAAATGTTTGAATGTATTTAACAATTTAAAATCAATTTTAATGAGCTTATTTAAAAGTAAAATATGTTGTTACTTTTAATATATTAGGTTTTGTTTCTATTAAATTTTGAGAAAAATAATATTTTTAAGTCCAATAATATCATTATATTTTAATTATTTTATGCTTATATAATTCCTAGTACACTTTAAACAAACTTTTCAACTATATTTTCGGTACCTTTAGTAATAACGAACAATTATGCTTTAATTTTTTTAAGACCAAAGTCAATAATTTTCCTTTCAAGAAAAATTAAAATTTTTAAAAATACTTTTTAAAATTCCTAAATCAAAAGTTGGTTAATATCATACTATTGAAGAAATTTTATTGGACAACTTATGCAAAATTGCTTTGTTTAGTATTTATTATTCTCAACAGATGGCGCAATGCACTCACAAATATTCTCCAACGGAGGGAAAAGAGAGACCAAATAAATACATTATACTAAGCTTTGCGCATTAGTGTAATGATAAGGAATTAAACTGTGCCGACATTTTACGATTTCAGAAAAATATCTGTGATTATTCAATATTACTAACTAAATTATCTTTTCATAAAAACAATGTTGGATAATGATGATTGAGCACATTAGTTGTTTTTAAGATAATGCTACGGGAAAACATCGGGATAAATTCCTATATGAAAATTGATTTATACATAATTTTTAGTTTAAGAAATATTTTATGCAAAATAACCCCTATTCGCATTATTTTAGGTGAAATATAAAATACTTTTTTCGATAGTTATTTAAAATGCTCCAAAACAATAAAGGCCAAGTTAGTTGGTGAGATATATAATAATTTTATATTAATTTATTAAACTTATAACTTTTTTTCATTTCTTAGTAAAGATTTAACCCACTTTAATTTGATTATTCAATGGATACTTGGAATACGAGAATCACTTATTATATTGGAATTCGAACCATTATCTTAATATCAGAAAATTTTATCACGATATTTTTTCATAAAGCATTTGGTATATATTCTAAAAGAGCCCGCTCTTTAGAAAATTTTTAGAATGTTAGTACAATCGCAGTTAATTATAGTATGATGAGGAATTCAAAGGAAATATAACTATATAATAATCTAAATTCAACAGTAAGCGTGGTTTGACATAATAAACTAACGTACACGTATCCACCCCAACAATACAGAAAAAATCCTATATGTATATAATTATTCAAAATTACTAGTACTATTGTTTTATTTTGTGAAAAGCACATTATCTTTTCTATTACATGGTTAAAAGTATTAAATAAATATTCAAAAAAAAAACACTCTTTTGCGTCGATTTGAGCCTACATTATTATTAAAAAAAAA
>JAOUZG010001186.1:1878630-1892998 GCA_026289955.1 Argiope argentata
TATATATATATATATATATATATATATATATATATATAATACTTTAAGCGAACGTTAAATAAAAAGTATTTAGTTTATAACATTTGATTACGTAAAAAGTGCAATATTTTGGCGAAATCATTACACTCTTAAAATAAAATTGATTCAATCGAAATTGACATCGTTTTTTAATCATTTTTCACAAAAAAATTGGTACAGAATTACCATTATTATCCCATAACATGAATGATTTTTAAAAACTCATTCTGTTCTCAATTTTATTTAAAGAAATTGCATTTAACAGTCATCTATCTCATATGGAATCATTCTATCACCATGTACTTATGCATCGTATTAACGCATATTATCCTGATTTACGCGCCTGACAGGCTGCGCGTTTTATTGTTGGAATTGTTAAAAAAAAGTATGTGGAAATAGAAGATTCGCTTGCAAAAACAAAATACTTGTCATCCAATGTATATCTCAAAATTAATCAACGTGCTTATGGAAAAATTAAAATAATTGCTGAAAAATGTTTAGCGATATTTAATATTTCAAATAAAATCAACTTTTGAAACAAACTTTTTACTGTTTCAACAAGTTTATTATATTCTATTTTTACAATGCAGAAAGTGGTTTCCAAATCATTGCTCTCTTCAAATAAAGTTAAGTCATCAGAAATGGTCTGTATTAATAAATCTTTCTTCAAAAACTGCAGCAAAAATTATTATTATTATTCTCAATGCATGAATTAATTTAGAAAAATCATTCTGAGCTGAACGTTACATTGGAAATTAGCCTTAAGCCATCATCCACACTTTCGTGATGTCACTCCATCATCATGTCCTTATGCTCCGGATTAGCGCACATTTTCCTGACTCAAGCGTCCAGCGTGTTGCGCTAAACGCCGCTCCGTCGCTCCACGTGTTTAGAGACGGCGCTCTGACCCAACCCCCCCATTATCGGATGCTAATCGGTTCTTCGTCAACATCCTCATCAGTGTATCCGCCGCTTTTCATTTGTGAGAGGACCCGATCATGAAAATGTGGGTGGAAAGGAAGGAAGAAAAAGGGGTCCGTTTGGGGGAGGAATGAAAGAGGGGAGGGTGTGGGTCACGTGTACCCATGACATGTTCCCATGGTGACGTAAAATATTATTTTCCCTCTGCACGTGACTTCTTAAATCGAGCTGTGCTTGCTGGCGACGCATCGGATGGGAGGGGGTGCTTATTGAGAAGGGACTGAAGAGGGGGCGACTCTGAAAAGTCGAGGGGCACCCTGCTAGGTCGGAAAGCTTTGGAAATATTCGGAGTGATTCTTTAAATTATTATATTCTGAGCCACAATGATCTCTTTAGGTCTCCAAATGTCTCTCTCTCTCTCTCTCTCACTCTCTCTCTCTCTCTCTCTCACACACACACACACACACACACACACACACACACACACACACACACGTGATGCAGATGTTCATATTAGATTTAACTGCTCAAAGTCTAATTATATTTTGAGTCTCTGGTGGAATAGGGAGGGTTAAGCTTCATATGGAGAAATTATACAAAAATAGTTTTCCACTCATATCCATAAGGGATGCAGATTTATTTTGAATGGCCGAACTATAGCGGCTACAGCATTAAGGTTTAGTCCTAAGGGCCATCACTGGTCACGGTACAACCTTTTCAAAGCACCTCCTGTCCATAAGACGAGGTAACGATTTCCCTAAAATTCACCACCCTCTAGGGGGGCGAGATTCAATCGCCATGTCGGAAACTTCTCTTCCTCATATTTGAGCAATTCCCGGTTGGAGGATTCTTGAGAATAACCAAAAAAGGCTACTCAGTGATGATTTATAAAAGGCATTTGGATTAAGTTTAAATGACCAGACTAACGGGAAGATTTGACGGGAACTAAGGTTGAATCCTAATGGCCCGCAATATACCCCTTCCCGTAAAAAGCACGTCCTGCCATCGGAAGGAGGAAGCAGATCTCTACAATTTCATCAGTCATACGAGTAGTGAGAACCAATCACAATAACGGAAACTTCCTATTTTGAGGTGCCCTCTGGTAAGTAAAACTAGTGTCAATAAATTACATAATCATTCATTCTTGAATCCTTCTTCACTTTATGGGTTACTCAATCTTTTGATTCTTCTCTCATCAACAATTAACCATTATGTCCATGGCAATGCAAGAAAATATGAAAATAAAGCAAATGCTTAGTGACTTGAGGTTCCTTAAATTATTATTGAGTGGAATGAGGAACATTTGAAATTCATCCTTCATTGAGTCATAGTATTAGACTCAAGAAAACCTTGATTCAGTACAGAAAAAGAAAAGCAATTTTTTTTCCTATTCATATTTTTCCCCATTTTAAAGTTTTGTAACCTTATTCGCAAACTTTCAGTGAAACAAAATGGAGACTGAAAATAATCGAAAGAAAATTTCTTAGGTCTTTGTTTTGAATACTTAAATAAAGTAATTTAATTCATGATTGTTTACTGAATTTTTTAAAATTAAAGCCAGAATGGTATTAAAAAAACTTCAAATTCTGAATTTTCTTGTTTTTGAAGTTTTCAAAGGAAATTAAGTTGGGGAATAAAAATTTGAAATTGTTGTTTTAAGTTTTCTGACTAAACTCAATTTTTAGTTAAAGTACTTGATTAGAAATATATTTTTATATTGCTAAATTCTTACTACAAACTTGCATTTCTGTGCAAAAGCATTCTATATCCTTTCTTTAGCAAATCTTTTTAAATTAAATATCGTCTTTGGTGAAATATTTCCATTATTCGTTCCATATTATTTTTATTATAAAAATATTTGTAAAATATCGAAAAAATTCTGTTATGATACAATTTTGGACCCTTTTGTTCCATATAAAGACTCTAAATTTGGAAATATGTATCATATTTTCATGTTATATTTAAAAGTACTGGTATGTGAAGTTTTTGTTATTTTTTCTAGTAATCTCTAGTCCATACTTGTATAATTAAACATTATTAAATAACTTGAGCTTCCAAAATAATTTCTAAACTTTACCGAAAAAAATTAAGAGTATCCTTGTTTAATGCAAGACATTAATCAAAAATGCCATAATTATGAAATTTTATTAAAAATAAATCTTTTCTGAACTAAACTAATAAAAGATACATTGTATTTAGAGAGCACTAAGGCTACTACCACTAAAACACAGATAGATTTAACCAACTTAGAAATAAATATTAAATTTAATGCAAAAAGAATAAAAAAGAAAGAAGTAATGAATCCGCCAGTGAAGACTTTCTCTTCCCTGGAGTCACTCTCAGGCAACGATTCAAACTAGCGATTTTTTTCTGTGAGGGGTCTGACTTTCGTCCAAAAATATTGACCCCTCTTGACCTGAGGAAAAATTCCCTGGTTCCTGCCTGAGGTTGATCCTTGAGAAAATCTCCAGGCTTTATTCATCATTTCTTTCTTTTTGATTCTTTTTGCATTAAATTTAATATTTAATTCTGACTTGTGTAATGTAGATAATCTTATTTCTTTATTTCTCTTTCTTTCAAAGAAAAATAAAAGAGATAATTATTTTAGTAAAAAATATCATATTTGAAAAATACCTCAGCTAAAATATTAAATTATAGAACCTGTACTTTCTTTTGAAATCAGTACAGAAATATTTCTGCATAATTTCTACATATTTGAATCAATTTTTATAAAAATTTCAAATAAGTAATATTATTTCAAAAGTCACTAACAAAAAATCAATTCAAAAGTTGTATTTGATTCCTCTTAGATTACTTAGAAGTTATAGATCACTCTTTCAAATAATTATATAGCTTAACTATATCTCATAGGTATAACAATTTTAACATTTTAATTAAAGTTTAAAATTGCTATTAAATCTTTATCTTTAAAAATAACATAATAGATTTGATGTTTTATATAAAGTTTTAAATTCTTATATTCTGACTAAATTATTCCAAATTTGTGAAAAAAGAATTAACCTGTCAAACGAAGCATTCCAGCTTGTTGAAGACACCACATATTAGAATCAATTCAAATAACTAAATCATTATTAAAACATGGAGATCATGGTAAACAAAAATCCTTGCATAAATTCATACCAGTATATTAAAAAACCAGAAACTGCAAGAGCTATTGCTAAAATGATTATAAGGTAAAAATCCCTTAAAAATATTTTGAAAAAAACACACACACAAAGAAAATAATTTTAAAAGCTTTTGAGCTAGCTTTGACAGATTTTGAACAATAAAAAGGCGTTCTATTTTCTGTTTAATATTAAGAGAACATTTTTTTATTTCGCGAATTCTGTTAAAGCTAAAAATATGTAAAAAAAAATAAAACCGTAATCCCTCTTAAACTATCACTAGAATTATTTAGAACTGGAGTGAAATGTTCGATAAACTTAAGATAGCTTCTAAAAGGGTCTACAGTTTGTTTATAAAAAATAAAGGATTTTTCCATTAAATTTAGATTTATAGTATATATTTAAACTTTCATTTTAGCTTTTGGAAAAAAAAATAAGGATAATTTAGTTTCATTAAATTATCCGTTTATTCTTTTTTTTTAAAAAAAGTTGTTTTACAAAGTATTCTTGGCTTTGAAAAAATTACCTTGTGCATAAGGCCGCAGAATTATATTTTATACATTGAACATTCTTCGATGTGTGTATAAGTACTTTTACAGAACAAAGCTTTAATGTGCTTTTACTAACTGGCAGACTTTTACTAACTTTACAAGTGGTCATTACTGCATTTGAATTTCATATATTCTTCTGGAGCAATATTATATTTATTTTATCTTTTATTTACATTAAATTATTCCCAAACGCTGCTTTATTATCATCTATCATAAAAAAGAATTTTTTGGATAGAAAATGTAATAGGGAAGCAAGAAAACGAACATAAAGATAATTTTGTTACCTGTTTCATATAAAATTTCAAATGATTAATACAGTAAATTTTATTTAATTAAATAACTTTTAATATCTATAATTTATCATATGCGCAGTTATTTTCTTCTGGCTTTCTAGGACAAGTGCTTTAAAAACTATTAATATGATTTCCTCTTTTAAAATAATTTTCCAAAATATACAAATCCATTTAGATTTGCAGATAGCCCCCTCACCAGTTTTAGCCTAACGGTTATTCGATGGTCTCAGCAGAAAATCTGTGGAATACTGTCAGTGGGAGCATAGGTTCCGTGTCCAGCGGGGTCCTTCAACAGTGACAGCCTATATTTCCGCCCGATCCAACAAGAATCAGCGTCCGAGACTATTGGAAAACGGACAATTGTGTTCTTTCGGAACGGCTGTTTGTGTGTGCTTGCCGGGACAAGATGGGTTATCATGTATTCATCACTCACTGCAAAGCTGTCAAGCGACCCGCTCTTTTCTGGAGAAGGGTCATTTCCGTTTTGTGCTGGTGCCCCCCTTGTACCCCCCCCCCTTCTGGACGTCTTGAACCTTGAGAGTTTGATCCGTTTTTTGTTTATGTATGGATTTGCCCGCATGGAAATTGCCTGCTTTCACCAGTTATTCTTCAAGGGTATCTTTTTCGAGCCTGTGCTTCATTTCGTCGTGTCAAGCATTTTGACTTGCAAATGCAAAGGGTGTCTGTCTCTCGCCGGAGAAGGGTAATGTTAAGCAGAGCAGATTGGTGTTATTTGCATTGCAGTACATTTGCCTGATGGCATGCTTTTCGTAAAGGACGCGCAAGCTCCATTAAGCCAGACGCTTTAGGGAAAAAAGTGGAAAGAAAGGGGAAAAGGTGTTTTTTGAAGATTTTGAAACAGGGGTGTTTATTTTGACGCGTGACAGCAGCTTCAAATTCTTTTCTGAAAAATATCGAATCTACTATTTATGATGATAGGGATATCTTAGCTTTGGTAACAAAGTATTTCTTTAAAAAAAAGCCCTTCGAGATGTAGTCTTTTTCTATACAAAAATAAAACCTTTAAGGACATCTATTTGTATATAGTTGTATTAAAATGTCAGAGGGTTAGAAATATGTCCGAGTTCTAAGAAAAGAATAAATTATGTTTTTTTTTCTTTTTTATAAAAATTCACTCCAGGGTCTTTCAAGGCAGAAACAGAAAAGAAACTTTTCTAAAAAGGTTAAACATTCTTATTTTTAAGAGATATATATTAAAATTGTCTATTTCAAATAGAAACATTTAAACAATTAAGTTAATATTTCGATATAAAAGGTAAAAAGTTTTGATATGAAAGATATTTAAAGCATCATTTTATCTTAACCGAAATTTTGTTACTTTTTCTAAATATTAAGTTTGTCATGATTAACTTAACAAGGGAAAAATATATTTTTTAAAATATCAAATATTTTAAATCCTTTATTTTACTTTTTCTTTGGATTTTTTTGCTTAAAAATTGAAAAAATTAATTCATTAATGAGTTTGCTAGTAACAAAAAAATAATGACTAATATTTTTAATTTTAAAAATAAATTTTTTATGCAGACTTACTATCTGTAAACTGAGTAATGAGAAAATTCTCTAATTCTATAAACATTACAGCTATCGAATATAACACTGGTTTATTTCTTAGAAAGAAGGTATTCAATAAGAAAAGGAGGTATTCAAGAAGGTATTCAATATTCATTCCTTTGAATGATATAGATTATTAATCAAAAATTATTTGAGATTTGAAAATTATTGAACAAAATATACTTTTTTAATTTAACATCCAAATTTAGCTTTTATGAGCGTAAATTTTTATTTCCCTGTAGATTTTTTCTTTAATTTTATTAAATATTCAAAATTTATTATTCGCACTAATTAACACCATACATAGTTTCCATTTATTCGCTATTAAGATATCTAATAGCGAATAAATGGATGTCTAATTGACGAGTCATTTTTATATACTGTGCGACTTTTAAATAATAAATATTGTCTATATCTCAAATATATACAATTTCAAAACTTTTTACTTACCTTTGTTTCAAATTTAATAAAGATTTCGAATTTAAATATTTTTTCCAGACGATTAAAAATTTATGATTTATGCAATAAATATCCCGAATAAATATATAGAATTAAGCAGATATTTTTTTCAATGGTTTATTTTAAATATTTAAATTTCGAATGATGTTATCTTGAATTTTAATAAATTAAAAGTAAATTTAAATGTTAATAAGTTGTAATTCTAGCCTTCTTTTGAAATGTTAAATTTTATTGAAAAATATTTGTGATTTTTTATAATTATTAAAAACAAAAGTTAATATTTATAAGTAAGATTAATATTATATATTTTAATTATCAAAATTACATTGTTTTTGCGTTGTCAGAAATCCATAAATCCATGTAATTTGCTTAGATCCATTCTAATTTATTATTTAAATAATCATAATGATAATTATATATAATTATGCTGATTTCCTAGTTAAGTGTTTAATAAGTATATGTCCGTAATAATTTGTAATTTTTGCTTATTCACACACACACACACACACACACACACACACACACACACACACACACTTTTCAGCAAGTAAAAGTTCTATTGATGTTTATTAAGTAAAAATAAAATGCAGCATCTTAAACCTAATTGCTTCTGGAGCTATGTTTAAAATAGCATTTGTTGCAACATATAAAATGTAAGGAAAAAAATATTAAAAATTAATTTTCAGTGTTGTTTTTTGACCTTTTGTTTTAAGTTAGATAAAAAAAATGGACATATCTATTTTTCATTCAATTTATGTCGCTTTTCTAGTCTTGGCATCAAAATTTAAAAATGTACCTACGATAATTAGGAGTTTATTTAGATTCTCATTTACGATTATATATGAAATAAATATGTATGAAAAATGAGAATTACAAATGACCTTTTCTCGATGTTAATGCCATCATATCTTTTAAATGATAAGATGTTTTTTCTGGTTTATCATAGAGTTTTCATTTTAAATGTAACCATTTATTATTAGTTGTATATGATAAAATTAAGCATGTCATAATCAATCAATGGTGTTTTTTATATACAGGAAATAAAAGGAATATTTATATTCTTCGCATTTTATAAGAATAAAAATATTATATTAACTTTAATATCATATACCTTATTAGTTTCATGCAAAGTTTTATGTAAAACATTATTATGAGTCTGCAAATATAATTTGAATAAAAAAAACGTTCAAATTTGAAAAGGTGCCAACGAATTTCAAAAATTTTTCTTTTTTTTTTAATAAAAACTGATTGAGAGAGATTATTACCATTATTATCATGTCATGAAAAGGTTAATGTTTTTGGGATGAGGTTTCTGGCGTTAAAAAAATCCGTAGGTGAAAAATAAAAAAATTATTATCTGCACAAGCATCTCAAAAAATCAGCTTTTAATAACGCGTGGCATTGCACTTACAAAAGCTCTGATTAAAAAAATAAGTTAATGACTACAGTAAATGAAACTTAGAAAAATGTCATTTTGAGCACGGGATTATATGAAATAAATAAATGGGAAATGTGATATTTTTTTGCGAGACAAAATTTTTGTAATCTTTTGCAATACTAAAGTTCCTAATTCAATAAAACAATTAAAAGGAATAGAAATATAATTTAACTTGCACGAGCACGTGGTGATTGGCCGTTCAAGAAATTATTTTCTAACATGATACATTGGAATATACATTGCAGATTTCATTTTAATCTTTTATTTATTTTAATTTTAAATTAATTTTATCTTAGTGCTAAGTTTCAATGCTATCAAAATATTTCCATTAAAATTTAAAAGAACCGATAATGTTCTGAATGCAATGTGTTCTCTTAAAATTGCAATTCCTTTTCTGTAGGAATTCGTAAATCTCATTCTTTTACCGAACAATCACGAACCTTTCAAACGTTCAACAGCCCTTTAACCGAACGCCGAGCATCGGAATCCTAAAGCGATATTCCACGCAAACTCTTTTCCAGTTCTTCAGTCTCACACTCGGAGGACATGCATATACATCTATCATCCCCAAACACTGAGCATAGTGCTTTGCCAAAAGATCCCCCTTCTCCGCTTCTGTGTCCGCTGACCCTTGTCCAAGTGACATGTGTCCTACTCTTCGTATATGAAAAGAGGGGCGCGTTTGCGTGAAGTGGCCTGAGCTTCCGGCTAAGAACTGCCTTCCCACCCAACCACCCTTCCGCCTGTGGTGGAGGACCCCCTCCCTTTCTCGGCGTTCTGAAGGACGGTTTGTCCGTCCGTTCGTTCCTCTTTCGACTGATTCAGCGCTTATCTATGGGCGAATGAGCAGGGAGAATACTAGAAGGGACGTCAAAACATCTCTCCATCCCCTCTCCTTCTTGTCTCTTTGCGTGGGATGAAGAAGATGCGGAGATCTCGTAGCATGCGAACACTCGCGCGTCTTTGGAGAAGGAGAGCACTTCGATCTTAGGAGATTTCTCAGACGATAGTCTGTATTTTCTCGTTTTAAGGTGCTAACCACAGGATCTTTGTTGTCAATACCCTTCAGATGCTGTATACGTGTGAGCAGTAGAACTGCATTAATTTTTTACTGTTGCTCAAGAATAAAGCACTAGAAACCGAGAAAATAAAAGTGTATATATATTTTATATGGCAAAGGCCTGATGATGGTGGAAGATAAAGTTACTTCAATAATTTAATATTTATGTAAATATTAAATTATTGTTTAATATTTGCATAAGTTGGCTTTATTTTTGTATTTGTTGCATTCCATAAGTACAACAAAATAAATGCAATAATTTGTGAAATATTTAACTGAATTTAATTTTCCTTTTGAAAATAGTTGAAAGATGAAGGGACTAAGAATAGGCTTAATTAAAATTATTAATTGATCGGTTAATTAAATTAATATTTCTTTTGAGGCCAAGCTGTCCCTTTTGAAATAAGTATAATACTTTTGAATTACAGCTAGATATCGTCAGTTATTTCTGCTTGATTAAGGAATTTGATCATTATTGAATATCAAATCTACTATTCTGATCTCTTGATCCAGTAAAGATAACAAATATTTTTGTTTGGCTATTCAGATTTTTTAAAACTCAATTCACGAAACATATTGAAACAATAGCAATAGTGAAATAATAGAAACAATTCCAAAAATTTCTATGAAATTAAAGAAATGTTGCCAGTTGCACATTGTGAAAAATAATTGGAAGCTTCTAGAAACACTTTTGTTTTCCATAAACAAATTTAAGTTTAATTGATATGTAGCTTTGAGTAGAGATAATTCTTTAGAACTTCACTAGATGTCGCTACATATGCGTTTATAAAATTGAGGGGAGGGGGAAGAAAATTTCTTCTTTTAATAATTTCTTGATGTTTCCTAATCGTCATTTAATTTAAATTTTAGTGCTGAAGATTATCTTTATTGTGATAAAATCGTACTACTTTTTTTTGTAAATCTGTTTCTAAAGATTGATTTGCTTGTGCAGTCATTGCTTGGTTTAGATTTCAGATCATTTCACTTAGAAAATGTCGATTTTAATACCAGCATTTTAAAGGAAGTTCATATTTATTAAAGTTCTGATTCACAGTCACAAATTTCCCTGCTACTTGGGGTTTCATGTATTTCTAAGTTATTTCTTTTTTGCATATCGCTCTTGAAACTTGATATGTTGTTAGGGATCCAGATTTTGCGAAGGTTAGTCTTTCCAATTTAATGATCTTAAACTTATGTTTGAAAATAACCTTAAGATGAAATAAGAATTTGGAGTCACACAATTTTTGGAAACAAATGTTTTTACCCGTTTGCCTAATGTCTTTAATGTAGGTCTTTTATGCCTTTAATGCTTAATGTCTTTAATTTGCTATTGAAATCAATCCTTCAGTTCCGATATTCCTAAGGCTGTTTGAACTGACAGAAGTTACTTATAAGAATATTGGGATCACAAAATTTTAGAAAACTTGTACTTCCATCGAATTCATCAATACCAATAAGGAAAGAATTTCCTCTTAATACAAAAAAAAGTTTTAATATTATCTTAAAATATCGTTGCTACAGATAAGGCTGGTTAAAAATAGTTAAGAATCTAATCGCAGAAAAAAAAGATTTCATGAAAAAAGAATTTCCCTTTAATTCTTTGATAATTCCATTTATAGCTTTGTAATATTTGATCTATTTGTTACTTTAACTATAGCTTTATTTCTTTTTATGTCCTAAAGAAATTTTTGATAAAATGTTGAGGCTGATAATAACAGGAATTTTTCAAATATACAAAAAGCACGTATTTACTTGCAAAACTATTTTCCAAATAGTCTATAGGTGTCTAAACATATAGAAAATCAACGGTATTTGCAGAAGCATGCATGTACGGAGATTCTGGCATCTATGTGCAGTTCACATCCATTTCCTCTTGAATTGGTATAGGGTTTTCTCTCTCCATAGGATTTTTTTTTGTGTTGCACTTTGATTCCTGCATAACGCAATTATGAGCCTCAATTCTTTCTCTTAAAAGAGCAACGCTTAATTCACTGATAAATAATATCAATCTTTGATATTGATTTTTCCTTTAATATTGACAAATCCTAGAAAGTCTTTTAAAATCCTTTCTCATCTATGGGATCTCAAAACAATATAATTATCCATTTATTGCTTAATGTTTTGTCATGGTCATCCTAAAGGCCAGCATTCAGAATTCGAGCACTGAATGACGGCGTGATGAAACCAAATATTGATATCAGTAAGAGGAGCTAATTGATTGATGAAAATGATTTTCTCTTGCGTGCTTCCAAATGAATGTCATCATCCGTTTATTGTAAGTTATTTTCTTTCTCGTTTTGAATCATTTCAATATCTGCCAAGATGATTTCATCTGCCAAGATGAATTTTATTATAGAATGCTGGCGTAATAAAGCGAGATATTGATATTCTAGATGACAATTAACTTCTCTTGAATATTTTTACAAAAATGTGGTCAACAATTTATTGCAAAATGTTTTGTTGTGGTCCTTCTGAGATCACTCAGAATTTGTCTGTAGGAATTCGATTGCTGCATGTTACCATAAAAAGATAAATTATAGATAATCTATGATGGAAACGAGCCATGCTCCGCCATGGCCATCCTAAATATGATTAGGATCTAATTTTAATCGATCTTTATCGTAATAGTAATGCTAAGTTTGAGCACTTTTGTTTAAAAACTTTAAAGCAATTATTTTCTGGCGCCTCCCCTCCACACACATGCACACACACACACACGCAAGCACACACTCACTCACTCACACGCACACACACGCACACACACACTTGTGTATGTACTTGCTTTCTAATTGTATTTATTTGAATATAAGTATTCAAAATAGTTTAAATCTATTTATTCTAATTTTTTTTTGTAATTTTTTAGTTAGGATTTATACTTTATTATTGCAAGTACTGTAAATTTTTGTATTTATTTTGCATATTTTTTCGAATGCACACCATGCACCACAACAAATTTTGAATCAAAATTTAATTGATCGCTAGTTTAGATTCAAATTTAATAAAATTAGTACATTATCATCGAGAGTACTCAAGTGTGTAAAAATGTTTCAAGCACATTAGAAAATGTGGGTGAGAAAACCAAATCTAAAAATATACGTGATACAAATCAATTAAAAAGGCATAAAAATCACAAATTTTGTAATTTTATACATTTGATAAAGCTAAAACGATTCGAAATTAAAATAAAGATATCTTTTATAAGAGAAATGAATTTTGAATTCAATCTTTTCACAACTCCACCTGCGTTTATTCATTTTGTTTTATTTTAGCAATCATCTATACTCGAAAACGCCAACTTTAAAATCAATTCATGTGCATTCAATATAATCCTTGAAATAAAACATCCGACGCAGAGTTATAAAGGAATTGAAATAAAACCTCCCTTTTAGAGCGTAATATCGGAATATATTAGACACTTCCCGTCGTTTGCGCAAAGGCTTAAACAACAGCCTCCGTATTTAGCAGATTACATCGATCATTTCTCCCTTTTCACTTCATAACTAGGAATTCATTTTCTACTTGAGCACTTATCCCCGAGGCCGAAGTAAAGCCGCGATGATTATTGCTGCTATTGCAAGCACTATTGCGCCGAGAGTTTAATATCGGTTGGAAGATCTTTATCCTAAAACACGCACACTTCGATATTAGTTTCGATATTTTTCGCCAGAAATTATTGTAGTATCTTATATCATCGAAAGTTGTGAATGGATTCAACCATAAAATAAATACTTCGTACTAATGGATGCCTTTGATAGCAACCCAGGGGGAAAGTTATGTCAGAAAGTTTGAATGCAATATTGTTTGTAATTAGCAGTCATTGGCGACAGTTGCTTGGAGGGGATATTGGTTATATTTAATTTTAATTAAATCGTGTAGATATAGCTCTATCTTCTTATTTACACCAAATTGATAGTCATTAAAATTATAGTTTAATTGTTTTACGTATTTTCTATTCATTATAAACTTTTCTAATGGAGACCAATCCCAAAACAGCATTGTGCTATTTAAAGCGAAGATGCGGGGTTCATATATATTTTAAATTTTGCGGTATTTTAATTTTTCTTTATTAATAAATCTCCTAAACTATACGGATTTCAAACAGAATCTTTCTTTGCTAGCTTTAAATAACATATTTGTTGAAATCTGAAATTTTATTAAACAATTAAAACGATTTGAATTTTAAGGCAAAGTTTAATCTATTGATGGAAATTAAGTGAAAAAATATTTAAAATTTGCCTAAATTCAGAAAATATTGAAATGATTTTTAAACTGATATCAATAAAATTACAAGATTTAAAATTTTGAATAAATTTATTTTCAAAAAAAAAAAATTAAAAGTATCGTTGAAACTCAGATTAGTATTTAATTACAACTGGGAATTAGCGTACCTCATAACTTTCATAACTTTTGAATTAAAAAATATTTCGCAAAAATCGATTACGTATTCGTTAATTACAACTCAAAATTTTTTATTAATGATATTAAAGTGCACATAAAGCATATTAAAAGCTTATATTAAAGGTTGAAACAATTTGCACTTTGTAGGCATTCAGTTGAAGGCGGTTATGGAGAAATTTCCATTTAGTCGTATGCGGCACATGTACTGCACAGCGGATTATCTCGTTGATTTTCGTGGGCTACGAGTAACATTTGGACGCGATCAACATTTTCCTGCGAAGTTCTCGGTCTTCCCACTCCCTTTTGGTGTAGAACGCTACCAACAGGTTAAACAGCATCTGATAGAAATATCCGAAGGAGGAACTTTCTTGTACGTGGGTCTGAAGTGACCTTGAGTGGTTATGACTTATTTCGTTTCGTAAAACCACAATACACACATTGCTTTTTCTTGCACGGTAGCCATTTTTATTTATGACGTCATAATTACCGAGACTGCAAATGCGCTAAGATTGCATTGTTGTCACGTAAAATTT
>JAOUZG010001186.1:1893398-1906059 GCA_026289955.1 Argiope argentata
TTCAGATATTGCAGTCCTATTATGTCAAGTGTTTTACATTTGGTCTGTTCATTGACTACATTAAACTTTTAAATGGAAATCAGTCCTATGCTGTCAAAGCTTGGTTAAAAATATAAAATCCGGTTTATCTACCTTGTAACTTTTGAGATATTTTAATTTCACGTCATTATTCGCGTTTTTAGCAATTAACGTAATCCTTTTTGAGCATATTTCAAAATAGGAAAATATCTTGAGATTCAATATTTGATGAAACAATTAAAACTGCTTGAATTTCAAAAAATTTATACAATTAATCTAAAAAATATGTTTAATAATTGCCAAAATTATACAAAAAATCGGTGACTATCAGTTTCATTCAAAAGAAAATCTTAATTTTAAATTATGTAAAAGTTACTTTTGAGCTGTAATATTTTCGAAAGGTGTGGTAGGGAAACTTAAAGCTGTCGCTTAGTTTTTAATTAATTAAAATTTTTAAAAAAGAACTTGCATTGATTTGTGTAATTCTGTCCTTCAAATGCATATGTGACAGTTTGATATTTCTGATTAAAATGGCGTGAATATTAGAATACTCTCTCTCTCCCTCCCTCTCTCTCTCTCACACACGCACACACAAACACGAACAACCACACAATTTCCTTCATTATTAGTTTAAAAATAATACATTTATTTATATTATGTTTAACAAACTGTGTAAATCTTGTTTTTTTTCTATGAATTTTCATAATTAAAAGTATTTCTTGATTTCCGAATTTCTACATTCTCAATTATTTTGAATTTTTCCAATCACATTAAATACGTGGGGAGCCACGTACATTGTAAATCTGTAAAAAAATTTATGTACAGGACTAAAAATTTTATATTATATTCCAATTTGTTATAAACGAAAAAAAGGAAATATATTAATAAGCATGGACATATTAATAAATTGAATTTGAAAATAAAATTAGCTTAAAATAAAATGCCTTATTAGCTTGTTCACAATTTAATTTTTTTTAAAAAGCTGATTTAATATTTTTGTTAAAAAAAACTGCGTTTCTTACTAATTTTTGAACCTTTTATTTTGCTGATTTTCTATAAAGTTAAATTTTACTATACACCCCACCGAATTAAAAAAAAGAAAAGAAATTCAATTGAGGAAATGGAGTTGAATTAGAAATACCGAACTAACTACCCGACATTTGGTCTCCCATTGCGAACTCAGAATCTCATTCCAACTAATTCTCAAACACTGAAAACCAAATTAAGATCCGAAGGAAAACAAAAACTATACTTTAAAACACACAGTGCCTTAAATCTTGAGCAAATTAACACTACTCCAGCTCTGACTTCGTCTTCTCTGCAGAAACTTTCCATTGTAGGGTTGGAAGAGAGAAGAGGGATAAAAAAATATTAAAGCTTTGTCTCACACTGCAAGAATAGAAAAAGACTGATATGTATACACAGATATATACATGTATGTGTGTCCTCTCTCAGACAACTGGGATTGTATTTACTCTTGGTCCGTACACACTTGAGTATTCGCAATCGTCGCTCAAACAGCCTCGTTCGTGGAATAGCTTCCTCTGTGTGCATAACTTGACAGAATCACAATCCTTTGACTCAAAGCCCGACAGAGAGAAGACCCCCTTTACAGAGGCATTCCCCGCACGACAGCCGCCAAAGCCCTCCTATCTTTCAGTTGTTTGCTCTACTCTGTGCAAATATCCCAGCCTTGAAACTCTGATGAGAGCCAGAGAGAGAGAGAGAGAGAGAATATTTCAGCCCCCGAATAGAACCGGAGGGAGAGATGGAAAAGGGGCTGAAGAGGGAATTAAAACTCCTAGAGTGGGTCCGCCGGTGAGGCTTTTATGTCCCTAAAGCGAAATCACTGCAGGATGCAAATATAAAAGAGCCAGGTCGCGTTTACACGTCCAATCGAAACTCAGCGAAGCATTGCCTTTCCCGCCGTCCAATCAGAAAGCGCGCTTCGTTATCAAAGGGAAATTTCAAATGCTACCCCTTGCCTTTGATTTGTCCCTTGAAAACTACCGCCTGCTGTTTATCCTTGTCCGAATCGGACCAATCCGTGTTATACGTTCCGTCTCCGGAGTGTTTGCATTAAATCGGCCATTGAATTTTGGAGATACCCCGAAGCCAAAAGGGATTTGGCATTCCGCGTTTACATTGCTGTTCTAATTTTCGACTTTTCCCAGTGTGTGTGTTCAAGCGGGCGCAGGAACAGAGTTGAGCGTGTAAACTTCCTTTGTGAGAGATGGGGAAATGCGTTTCGCCCAGGATTCGGCATCGCTTCGCATTGTTTAGGTGCACGGCCTCTCGGAAGCCGGAGGGACGCCTGAACGCTTCTGTGGAAGGTGCATCCTCGCCGTGGCGAAAGGTTTTTAACACATCGCTGGAGAACTGCGGAAAGATTCGGATTGTTTCTCACGAATTGGTGGTGATTTGTAGGCGAAACAGATTATTCCAACCACTCAATTCTCTTATTATTATTTTTCTTATCTATAATATTATCTCATCATGTACTTTTATTTTTTTATCATCAAAAATTTCCCGCCTCTGGACAATAACTTAGCAAATACATTATTCCAAACAGCCTATTGGAACAGGATTTTCTTAAATCAAATGTGTTTTTTTGGGGGGGGGGATTTTTTCATCAATATAATTTTTCTCACCAAATGCATCCCCCTACCTAAATAAAAAAGTAAAAAACAGCTAAATTGATGTATTTTAAAGAAAATATTAAATGTAGGTTGTTCCCAAAATAATACATCTAATTTCACGAATCTATAATTTTTAGCGAAACCGTGCTTAATCAAGTAGAAGAACATATGAATTCTTATATTGGTACAGGATTTTTTTAAATCAAATGTTTTTAGAGAGATTTTTTTTCATCAATATAATTTTTCTCGCCAAATGCACCCCCCTCCGCCTAACTAAAAAGAAAGAAAGAAACAGAAAAATTGTTATATTTTAAAGAAATATTTAATGTAGACTGTTCTCAAAATAATCCATCTAATTTCAGTAAAGTTAATCTATAATTTTTAGTGAAACCGTGCTTAATCGAGTAAAAGGACAATATTTGTCTTCTTTACATTGTTAGTTACGAGATAAGTGTATTCTCCTAATCACAGTAAAGTTAATCAAAATGTAATTTCTTAAATATTATTAGATTCAATGAAAAAGAATTTCAGTTTTAAAAAAAGGAGGAAAACATTTATTATAACAAAGGTTGTTAGAAATGAAACCAAAAGAATTTTTTTTTGAAGTTTGCAATAAGTTACATATTACATATTAATTTCAAGATGAAAGTTGAAATTTTATGTGAATTCAAATAAATGCACAAACATCTTATTATACGTGTTTGAAACTATAAAATATATATTATGAACTAGTCACTTCAAACGACCATCTAGTTCTGCGGGAAAATTGGTTATATTTGTTTTAAGATAAATCGGTTTTTAAAACTTCAAGATGCTCCCAGACAGTTAGACATTAAAAACGTTATTTTATTCGTTGTTGTTCATTTCTGTTTGTTGGGTAAATAAATTGCCGATCATCAAATTTTCGCGATATTGTAATTTTACTTCTTTTATTACTCTCTTTAACTAATGGCAGATTCCATACAAAACTCATCTTCTTTGCCTTTCAACAGTGGAAGAAAAGAAATGATTGAGTATTCGATAAAACATAGAAAACTTTTTAAATTTTAGGACAATAGAATAATCTATTATTATAAATTAAACAATATTTGATTTTTTTTTAAATTTCAGAAATATGAGAAAAAATTTACAAGACTATTATATTTAGTATTATCCAAAATATAAAAAGGTAGATTTTTTTAAACAATTCTTTAAATTTTGGAACGATGTAAGATTTTTTTGGACAATATTATTTTCAGAAGTTATCGTGAATAAAGGCAGGTTAATTCAGGTAAGTTTTTATTTAATAAAACTTCTAATTTAAATTAAAAAAACCCACTGCAACATGCACATTTTCACATTACAGGTGGTATATATACACCAAATTTGATTGCAGAAATCAAAGGGTTTGACCTATAAAATACCAACACACATGCCCTGGCCTCGAAACCTTTATCATTAGTTTAGATATATATTTAAACAGTTTCACAAGGTGTATTAAGCCCTGTTTTAGTTGCTACTAATATCTATTTACCAAACTTTAGTTTTCTTTAATAAATAAACAAATAATTATCATTAAATAAATCATCATCTGTATTTTAAAAGATTTTGTAAAATCATATGAAAAATAAAATAATTTTCTCAAAAGTTGTTTTATTAATTTATTAAACCTCGTCAGAAATCATTAATATCAAATCTTATGTACTTCGTTACATATGTTAATTATTTTTTAATTAAATTCTACATATAACCTGCTGATTATAGCTCTATATTAAAACACACGTTATTTTTCTTGAGAATATAATACAGTTCAAACAAGGAAGTTTCCTTCAGTTTGTAAAATTTCACATTTTCTTATCTACCACTAAAAGAGGTGTTCAAATGAAAAGGTATGAAACGACTCTGTGGGTATAAATGAAGACTTTATTCAAAGTCTTCATTATGGTTTATACTTTATATACTTTCCTATGGTGTATACCTGCCATTATTACTATTTTATTCATGGTATACATTATAGGTCTATGTACAAAGATCCCAATGATTAACGAGCAGAAGAATTCCTCGACCCTTGAATTCCTGTGGTCGTTATGAGACCCAGTCCTTCACGATGTCCTTGAGTTGAACTTCCAAGGTTCACTACCTGTTTAATTCTTCGGGAACAGAAGAACCATTAACTCTGGTGTGTACTGTTATATACTCCGAAAATTATTCATGTTCGTCAAGAACAAAAAACCGGGGCTACTCATTGAGTGGGCTTCTGCTTCATGATAACGCGCGTTTACACTTCACCAGGTCACACGTGTGGAACTTGCCAAGTTCAAGTGCCTTACAGTCCGGGTATATCTCCTTGCGATTTTCATGTATAAGATCCCCTGAAAAAACATCAGAAAAAGAAGTGCATCTTCTGGGACAGGAACTCAAGAGCGCTGTGAAGGACTGGGCGTCGTCACGTGTCACAGGAATTCTAGAAACAAAGAGTCGTTCGACTGGTTAATCAATGGGCTCGTTGTGCTCTGGCTTATGGTATAATACTTTGAATGAAGCTCATTTATACCCACAATGACATTTCGTATCTTTTCATTTGTAATTATATATTAGTTAAATTCTACATTTAATCCATTGATTGCACCTACATTAAAACATACTAATTTCTTCTAGGAAAGTATAACAACTCAATACAATGATACGGTTCATATAGAAAATTTCTTTTAATTAATATAATTTCACATTTTCTTACCTACTCCTATTTTCAAGCAATAAGGTTAAGATCATATTTGACTCTCGACTGCTCCTCTACAACTATTTTCACCGTGTGAGCATAGATGAGACAAAGAAAACAACACTAGTTTTGAAAGATTCGGTTGCTTAAAATAACCACCTCTTTTATATACTAAGCCCCGAGAGACATTAAAGTTCAAAAGCAATGGAGTGAAAATTTGCGACCAAGTTTTTTTTTCTTTGCTTTCTATTGACTTAAAAATTTAGATGCAATTACAAATCAAATCGTAAATTTTGAATTTTACAGGAAACTACTTTTTATTCATTTGTTATTTTTAAAATTTAATCAGAATAAATTAATTTATAGTTTTTTCAAATAGCATATTAGGAAAGCAAAAAACTATTTAATTAAAAATGAATATCTTATTATAGTAAATAGTAATACAAAATGAGACTATCGGAATGAATCAATAAACTCAAAATTATTTCTGAAAAAAAAAAGTTATTTTATTTTAGCACCTAAGGTAATAAGGCAAATTTGCTGCTATTATTCACAAACAACATTATGCCTGATTCTTAAAAAATTCAAATAAGGCATCGGTCATTATTAATTATGAAATTTAACACCAGCTAACAATTTATCTCTTAACTTTAATACCTAGAATCACTTATTTATAATGCTTGTGATATTCATATCTCTAACATGTTGAAGTGTGCATGGATCCGGATGATAACATCTGATATCTTCCACTGCACAACTTTAAAGATGATACTCATCTGAATTGATTGCAGGGAGTGTATCAGTTTTGGATTTTTTCCCTCCTTATAATTCTGAAATTAATTGAGATATATTTTAGTTTTGCGGTCTCTAGATTTATTTCTCAATCTTTAGTTTGACACAATATTGCCAATTTCCCTTTTATATCTAATACTAAAGTTCCATTATACAAAAAATAATAGATTTATTTGGTAATTTTTATATTATACTAAAATCTGCTGGCTCCATCGAATAGAAGATGTCAAAATCTTGCATGATGGTTGAACTCCTTAGTTTGCTTAACTATCGACAGATTAAAACAAATTCCGCAAGGCGTTAATCAGCTTCTTTTAAATACTGTAGAATGATATCTTCGTTAATAAAATAACTTATTTTTCTTTGCAGTAAAGATAGAAACGCAAATGAGGACCAATTTCTTAAGGATATACTTCAAGAATTTTTCCTCCGTAAGAACTAGAGAAACATTTCGAATACAAATGCTAGTTCAGTTACGCAATAAAACAGACTAAATTCAGGTTGGCCAATAAAACAGGCTAGTCAAAATCGTGATATATGAAATTGATAAGCCCGTCAAAGTGGGATTAGCACAATTATCTCAGTACTTTAATTTTATATAATACTAGCTTTTACCCATGACTTCGTACGTGTGGAAATTTTGATGTGTATATGTGAGAACTGAAAGTCCAATCAGAATATAAAATATTATTAAAACCGTAAGCAGGTATAAATTTTCAACGTCAATTGGAGCAACTAAAAGACGTGAATTTTAAGCACCAGTTGGGACAACTCAATCCAGAGTAGAAAATTTTATTTTCATTAATTTGTTTTATTTTTATTCAAAATTACTTCTGAAGGAATAGAAAGATTTATTAATTAACAATGTTTCATTTTAAATTTATCTTACACTATGAAAATAAACATAATCATTTTAAATAACCGGTCAAAAATATGTTACATCTAACCTCATTAGAGCGGGGAAAAATTACTTAAAAACTATGTACTGAAAACTAAAAAGGTACTTTTCCGTTTGCTTGGCGCAAACGAACAATCTCCTAAGAAATTTGAAAAAAATTATTGCTAATGGAATTCTAAATTATTTGCTAATGGAAATATACCACTATAAGCATATAAGAAAAATATATAGCTTACAAAAAAAAACAATTTAATTACAAAAATACAAAATGGAACAGCTTTGATGTAATCATTTTCGCCAAAAAATAGTTTGTCACCAAATTTTAGTGAAATGGCCGAATGTGTCGCGAACGGCAGCAATAGCATTTACAATCATAAGGTTTCGATGAACGGTGCACCAATTTAATGGAATCATAGAAAAAAATCAAAAAAAAATGCAGTAATACGGAATGCACTAAAAAAAATCTAATCGGAAATAATGAAAGGAGGCAAAAGGAATACTTACAGCTGGAAAAAAATCAAGAGAAATGAACAGGAAAAATCGAATTATATTAACACAAGAACAGCGTAAGAAAAAAAAATGAATACACATCTTCTTAATAGCTGCACTACTACAGACTGATGCTTTTGGAAATTGGAAAGAATAAATACACTTACTCGATTCAACTAATTTTTCTTATGAGCAGGAAACGATTTAAGAAATTCTATTAAAAAAATAACAGCTTTTAGTGAACATGAAACACAGCAGAACTTTTCAGTGATGAAAATGTCTTTCTGCCGGTTAAATAAACGCAAACGATTTAAAAAGCTCGGGCAGATGTTTTCAGATTTTTTTTATTTTCTATTCTAATGAAATTCGTATGCAGACGATTTTAAACAGAACAAAATAATTGCACCTTTATGAGAATAAATAGTTTTTATTAAAATAATCCTTTTATTAGAATAAATAATTATTTATATTAAAATAATTCTTTCACTAGAATAAATAATTATCTTAAATAAAACAAAACAGCAATGCGCATGCGTGAATTTCAGAGTCAATTGAAGCAACGCAATAGGTGAATTTTCTACATGGCTTGAGGGCGCAATGCAGAACAGAAATTTTTAATTACCATTATTATGTATTATTTGAATTCAAAGGTACTTCATAATGAATCCAAAAGATCAATTAATTAACAACGTTTGGTTTAAATAGCATCAAATACTAAAAAAATGAACAGTATTCGTTTGAAAGAATTGGTCGGAAATATGTTAAGCCTAAGCCCATAAGAGTGCGGGAAAAAATCGAAGTTCTCATTTAGCGGTGGAGAAGAGTTTTGGCGGGAAAGTTAGTTTTTAATTAACAAAAAATTAAACACTCCACTATAATCTATCTCTGTGCTAAATTTCATTCAAATTCGTTCAATTGTTTTGGCTTGATTGACTCGCATAACCCATCAAATCTTTCACATTTAAAATAGTAGAATAGATTTTATTTCCATGGGTATTAAACTAACATTATAATATTTTAAATTTTAGTATAGTGTATATTTTATTTTTATACAATTATATTTTTTGAAATTATCACGGAAAAACTCCAAAATTAGTTTTATATCTAAGAAATTAAAATTTCAACTAAAAAAATATCTTCGTAGTTCATTCTTCGCATGCATTCCAAAATATACATAAACCAAATTAATAAAAATGTTAAACTAATATAAGCAAAAAGAATTAAAAAAAAAAGAAAAGTTGAATCCGGCCAGAGTCATCAAGACCCTTTTAGTAGTCATATGATTAGAGTTCTCTGAGTACAATGTCTCTTTTTATTAGTTTGGCTCAGAATTAATTTTTAAAATTAACTTGAAGATGACTTTTTTAATTTATTAATTGGTCCAATCTGGTCATTTTTTATTTTATAGGAAAACTCTCAGCCTTTAGATATATATTCAAAGGCCACTTGTTTCCCACTAATATCTTTCTCCAAAAAAATCATACTTCTTCATCGTTTTTAGAAAAGCAGTGATTGTGTCCTCTTGATGATATTATCTGATTTATCCCCAGTAAATAACTTCGTAAATTAAAATACAGTAAATAATTTCGTAAAATAACTTTCTCCTTCTATTTAAGGAAAAAGTTAATGTCTCTTAAATAAGTTATCTCTAACATACCCCCAATTTCAAATCTCAAAAATACTGCTTCCATAAACAGATTCGACGGGGGAAACTCGATAAATGGCAATAATTATTTTATATATTTATATAAAATATAAAAGAGAAATTATAAAACTAATCTACAGTCCTAAGCCCTGATCTAACTTTTTTAATTTTTTACAGGAAAATATTATAGGAATCTAATAGGTGTGTGTGTGTGTGTGTGTGTGTGTGTGTGTGTGTGTGTGTGTGTGTGTGTGTGTGTGTGTGTGAAAAGTTATAATGTGGCTGTTGGTCAAACCACCTGAGGTGGTTAAATAAGTTATCTCTAACATAACCTAAATTTCAAATCTCAAAAATACTGCTTTCATAAACAGATTCGACGGGGGAAACTCGATAAATGGCAATAATTCTTTTATCTATTTATATAAAATATACGAGAAAAATTATAAAACCAATCTACAGTCCTAAGCTCTGATCTTTTTTAAATTTTTTACTGGGAAGTATTATAGGAATCTAATAGGTGTGTGTGTGTGTGTGTGTGTGTACAGTTGTAAAGTTATGTGGCTGTTGGTCAAACAACCGGACGTGGTTAATAAACACAAAGGTGTTCCCTCATACACACATCTGCTCGTCTTAATTATTGGTAGAGAGGTCAATAACAGTTCGAGTATTTTGTCTGAATTTAAATAATACATTCTACTGCAAACCCAATCCTTTGTAAAGAGTTTATGAATCATCCCTCATTAAAGGATGGAGGCACAAAAGCCATTTAGAAAACGCCCATTCCGAGCATGTGTATTTTATGTTTTCTCTTTCCTAAAGCTGGTTTAAAAGCGTCGCTGCTTCATTACCTCCGACTGCCATCGCTGGCGTAAATGATAATTATCTTACCTTTAAAAGCACTTGACAAACGAAAACTGACTAATCACCAAAAAGAGATTCAAATCACTTCCCTCAACTTGATTAAGTCCATCCACCCCATTTTGCTCTTGCGGAAAATCGACTCGCATTTATCAACAACCGTGACATTCGACTCGTTCGAAACCATGCGAAAAGATTCCCAAACCCCCAACACCATCGAACACATGCCCATTCCGATGGAGGGAAAACCCTCGTAGAGTTGAAGCATTGTTTGCCGTAGTAGCCAGCAGGTTTTCAATTTCTAACTTCGCCAGTTGTTGGTGGAAAGAAAGAACGGAGGAAAGAAGAGGGGGAGGGGAAAAAGAAAGAAAGAAAGAAGCGGAGGAAAGAAAAGAAATAATTGTAAAATCAGCGTGCCTGAGTGGTGCTCCGAGTAATAATAATGAAAGACCAAGAGGATGCTCTGAGTGAGGAGGGTAAAAAAACGTCAAACATCCGAGCAGTCAATTGAATGTGACGGAGCTGGGCTCCACGTTTAATGAGGAGACTTTCCCACGAACGGAATACAGGGAGCGAGGGAGAGAGAGAGAGGTCCAATTAGCAGACGACGCTTCGCTCAACAACATCCACTTGACATTCCGGTTTACCTTGGTGCATAAATTAGTTGCTGTGAGACCCCTCCTCTTGGCTGCACCGCCAAGCGAAATAATTAGATGACGTCACCTCGCTCTGGCAGGAAAGTTGGCGATGCAGGAGATCTGGAATAAAGCGCCATGTTTGGTCGCACAGGTAATATTATTCTTCGAATTGAAGTAGATGTAGGAATTGATGTAAATATTTAAGCAGTTCTAGATGTAAATATCTATAAAGGAATTCTAATTGATCTGCAGTAAAGTAAAAGACTAAATCAACTCCTTTTATATAAGGATTTAATGTCAATATTTGCATTTAGAAAACGTTGATATTGAAATTACTCAGGGCACTGTGTGATTGTAGTATTTTCTTTCGAATGCAAATTCTATAGAAATACAAATAAGTCGAAGATGGGAGTAAATTTCATTGATTAGTATTGAGTAAAGTCTTTCATAATTATCAAAGCAAATTCATTGTATAATTTTAGGAATTTAATAGCGTCTTCATGTGTGTTTATCGTATTTATATTATAGGAATTGCAGGAGTCATAACAATATTTATTTTGATTTATTGTAATTTTGTTTAACTAATTACACTATCATTTTTTATAAAGACAATTTGTAGAATTAAATGAGGTACAAAATCATAAGTATAGGTACTTATTACAATAGCATGAATGCACCTTTTAATGATTATTAATTGATAATTATTCCATAGTTTTTGTACGAAACCATAAGTATTGGAACTTATTATAATACCATGAATGGATCCTTTAATGATTAGTAATTGATAATCAATCCATAATTTGTGCTGACAAATATATATATATAATTATTTATTTGCAAATAACTTTCACAGAATACTATAAATGCTTCTTAAAATTTATATTACAAAATTATTTTGCAGATATTTTTATATACATACGACCTTTTAAATATATAGGATTGTTCTATTTTCGAAGATTTTTATGAATAAATAAAAACGAATACGTTAATTTCCCTATTCAGATGTTTTTTAGAAACTTCATAATATTAGATAGAAATTTTTGAACGTGTGATAAAGAATATATATATGGCATTTGCCAAATATTGCACTCAAAAATATAATATCTATACATATGGATATGGCTAAAAATTATTCTTTCATTATCTGCAGAACATTAGGTTCACTGGAAATGTTAATTACATTTCATTTCAGATTAATCGTTTAGATGTAATATTATGTCCATAATTTCACCAAATTTACAGACATTAAAACTGTGTGATTTTGATTAACTTAATTAGATTCTGTTTAATTAATACATAAGACTTTCTAATTGGGGCATCCCTATAGTTCTATTGAAAATGTAAATATTTGGTTAATTAATCTTATAAATTTCTCGAAATTGTAATTTAGCTTTTTTATTTTTCTTATAAAAAACGGATATCCAAAAGAATCATTCTTTCATTTTCAACAGTGGAAAAAACAATCATGCCCTTAAAAATTCGAAGAAATGAAGAAAATTATTTGAATCTCAGGACGACAAGGTAATATATTGCTGAAAATGTGACAGTAATATATTTTTAAACAATATGACAAAATTCAGGGAAATCTTACGGATTATAAAATAGAAACCATTCAAAAGATTATTTTTTAATTTTTGAATATTTGAAAATTTTATTTCTGTGAAATAACATATTCAGAAGCTATAACCACCGAAAAATATTAAAATTCAGCTTAATTTAATATTTAAGAAAATGACTCCAAAATACCCTTTATTCACCTTCAAGATATATACGAGCTAAATATGAATAGTGTATATGTGAATAATGAATCACATATACAGTACAATGAATAGTGTATAATTGTTTATGTTCTATAGCTATATATAGCTTTGGAACAAACATTGTGACCCGTAATGTGTCAATATGCACACACACACACACACACACACACACACACACACACACACACACACACACACACACACACACCCACACACACACACACAC